>CAUYQV010107685.1:0-53230 GCA_963574575.1 Galagoides demidoff
GTTCACATGGATGGAGCTGGAGAATGTTCTTCTGAGCAAAGTATCACAAGAATGGAGGAAAAAGTATCCAATGTACACACCTTTATTATGAAACTAATTTATACCTTTTATATGAAAGCTATAACCAAATAGCCTAAGAATATGGGGGGGGGGAAGAAAAGGGAGAGGGGAATGGGTGGAGGGAGGGGGATTGGAGGGATCACTTCTGAGGTTTATCTTACAGGGGTACAAGTGAATCTTTCTAAGAGTAGAATGTGAACGTTTTAAAACAATAACAGAAAATGACATGAAGGCTGTGTTGATCATTTTGATGGAAGTATTTCAGATTGCATGTGAAAACCCCACACTGTACCCCAGAAGTGCATTAATGTACATAGTTACCATTCAATAAAAAAATAATAAAAATTTAAAAAAAGAAAAAAAAAGAAAATATATATTAGCAAAAGAAGTGTAGAATATATGATTGATAGGTCAATGGTCAGACCATGTTATATACAGAAAAGGTTGCAGAAAGGTAGGATGTTATTTTTATGTTTCCTTTTTTACCACTCAGTGGCATAGCCATATACCATCCAGCCCAATTCCCAACAATGCCTGCTCGGGGATCAGAATCTGGTTATGCCTTTGTCTCCCCAAAGAGGAGGTCAGTGGGGGATGAACCAAACTGAGGTAACAGCATGTGCAAAAAGGCACAGGGGTTGGAAGGGACAAGGCAGAGTTGGTGAATTTGGCTGGAATAAAGATCTTATTTAAAAGCCTTCTGAGAGAAAATGTTTAAAAGAGAGATTAGGACCAATTGTAAGGCTCCTATGTTACCAACTAAAAATTCTGAATTAGTTTTCCTTTGGTAAGAAATGGGGAACGTATCTTCTAAGAAAGGGGATGACAAGTTATGCTTTATAAATTTGATGGTGAAGTCAACCCTGTGAGAGGTTCTAGGAGGCACAAAACATTTAACCACATGGTTATGTTCTTGAATGAGTTAATATTAGGAGAGACAAAGCATCTATACAATGCCAACTACAGAATGATTACAAACTCATATTAGCAAGCATGTCCTGGTTCTATCTTGTACTGGCAGTTGGTCCCAAGATCCCAAGACACTTTTCCTTCCAGAACTTCAGTTTCTTGTTCTTCAAATTGGGCATTATCTTCCTTACCTCTTAAAGTCATTATAAACAATAAAAGGGATAATCTACATAAAAGCTCTTGATAAGACCTACCAGATTGTAAATTCAGAGCAAATGAAACTTTTGTATTAAGAGGAAAGCTTATAATCTTTGAAGGATCTGAAAATTATTTTACAATCATAAGATAGATCTTATATAGAGTTTCATGTCCAAATTTAAGGCTTTTGGGGGAAAAATGCAATAGTATATAAAGTGGAAGAATTTTGGGGAACAGACAGAAGAATATGACCCTTATTGACTCAAAGAAAGGAGCTCAAATGTAGCCCATAATTCTTGCTTTGAATTTTGTAGCTAAGAAGCATTCTTCCTGCTATGAGGAGTCCAAACTAGATTCTGGTTAAATTCAAAAAACCAAATGGGTTGAGAGATAGACACGGAAGTCCCCTCAGCTGTTCAAGAGCAAATTTCAGAGTGAATCATCTGAGAAGAAAGCCTTGACTGGAATTCCAGACCTGTTGGTTTTCAGATTCAGATCTCTGTTTATTTCCTGATAGCATCAGAGAGGAATTAACTCCTAAAATGGAGGGGAAAAAATCCAAACATCTCATTGACACTGTCTATGCAATTTTGTAGATGTTAGTGACAGCGTTATTGTTTATGAGGACCTGCCTGAGAAAGTTTTGTGAACCCCCCCCAAGCACCCAAGGACATTGCAACTATTAATATAATATATAATAGGCATAGATTGTGGTCCAACTTTGTCTTAGACACCTAGCTGGAGGCTAGGGAAATGAAAAACAAGGGCGAAAATTGAATAATTTTGGCTTCATCTTAGAAAAAAAATTACAACCCAGTGGGGGTTGAAGGTGGATGTATAAAAGTAAACAAGTAATCACAATGTAAGGCAGAATGTTGAGATAAGGGCTGAAACTCGACCAATCTTATTTTATGTCATTTCATTTCATCTGTGTGTAGGTGTTCTAAGTACAATTTCAGAACCCAAATTCGGGCACACAAATGTTATTTATATATCCACTTTGGTTGATAGAGGCAGTTTGAATAACAAAATATCACCAGAATTTCTAAGGACACAGCTTAAGTTTAGGGGCACAATTGAAGAAATCATTTTTTAATTGGGACCATCCCATAGATTCATTATAAATAAACCAGAGATAAATGAAGCAGATATAGAAAAATATATCAACAAATTTTTTTTTGTGGATCCTGCATTAATTTGGAAGAAATACCTTGTGATATTTGAGATAGACTCCCGCAGGGGTGGGGAACTTAGGGCCTCAAGGCCACATGTGACCCTCCAGTTCCCCAAGTGCAGCTCCTTATGGAATCCATCCTTTATTAAAACAATTTGTCACACTCAAGTATCCACAAGGCCACATATGGCCCCAAAACTACAGGTTTGCCACCTCTTCTGGGGGAAAACCTGAAGAGGAGAGAGAAGACAGTAGGTTAGGCGGTGTACATGATCGAAAGGAGAGCTAGATGCCCCAGTGAGAGGAGAACTTTGAATAAAAGCGAACCTGGAGGCTGGGACCTTACTAATGGGTGAACATGATTGCTTCCCAGAATCCCCAGAAAATTCTGCAGGGAGGGAGGAAGTACTTGATGTGCAGAGGTTTGGTGTGGAAACTGTCTGCAATGCGCCCAGGGTGACCTGAGGTGGGGGCAGAGGTGTATTCAGGACTGGGCGCTGCAATGTTCCACCAAGCCTTTAGAAAGCTCAGAAAGTCGTGTTGATGGGAGTTTGGTAAAATACCATTTGAATCTCAAGAGCTAAGACAAGCCTGGTTGGGGGCACAGACAGACATAATGCGTCTGTTAATAAAAGGAAGAGTTTGGGTTCAACTGAGAAGTATCATTCCCTCTTCAGGGGGAGAAAGAGACACTAATTACTCAAATTCATCTGTTAGAGTCCTCACATTGGGCACGGGGGGCTTCACTCATGGATCCTATGCTCAATGAGTTCTTTGAGTCTTTTCTAAAAATCCCGGGGTGTCCCAGGAACAGGGTTCTCACTAAAGCCATGGCTCTTTAAAGTAGGATGCCTTTAGGTGCAGCCACACTGCTCCTCAGAATTTACTTTAAGGGAACAACTGAGAGTGCTCAAAATCTCAGCCATCTGGCTGTTCATGTCCACCCCGTAAAAAAAGGGGGGAAAAGTAATCTAAGCGACTAACAATGGGAGAACAGTTAAACAAATGATGACACTTACACATAATGAAATGTCGTGTGGTCACTGAAAACCGTGACACAGGGCTATATTTGTTGATGTGGGAAAATACCCACAATATAATATTACAGAAAAAATAACCACTCAAAAAAACTGCAAATGTCATTCCATTCATAGACAAAAATGTAGTTATATATACATTATTCTCCCGGAGACAGGCTGAGAAGGACAGACACCACAAGGTACACAGTGATTACTTCAGGCCAGTGGGATTGGGCTGTTTGTTTGTTTAGTTTTTTGGGTTTTTTTGCTTTCTTCCTCACTATATCCTGTATCATCCACCTGGTTTTTACCATGTGTATGTCTGTAATCCTTTAAATTCATGGAGCTATTTTCACTTCAGGACCAAAAATCTAGATAAAAGCTTATGTATCTCATAATACTATTTTTTTGTAAGATATATAAAGCTATATATTTATATGTATAGGTAGATACCTGAAATAACACTCATTAGGAGTTAACAGTTGTTACCGTTGAGTGGATGGTTTATGTTTATTATTTTGGCTTATCTCTATTCTGCAAATGTGCTATAGTGGAAAGGTTTTGCTTATATAATACACGGGGGAAAAGCCTGGTAGTGGATTCTCCTCCATTGGTCTCAAGTGGATCGAACAGTCCTATCTCAGACCTCCTACCTCTAAGACTCCCAAAGGCAAAGAGACAATATTGGAAAGTTCTAGGGTGGGTTCAGTTCCCAAATCCAGATTAAGCTGGGGGTGGGGGAAAGAGGAAGGAAATGAGGATTTTGAGCCAGAGGACCTGGGTTTGAATTCTGCCTCTGCCACTTTCTAGTTCTATAACTCAGGGCAAGTTCTTTAGCCTCCCTGTGCCTCAGTTTTCTCATCTGTAAAATGGACATCATAATAGTTTCTACTTTATGGAGGCTCTGAGAGGCTCAGGGAAGACTTAACCAGTCCTATTTATATCCCCTGTTTCATAGGAGGGAAGAGGCTATGAGGTTTTGGTGAGGTTAGGGCACTCATCCAGCATCAGAAAGCAGAGTTGGCACCACAAAGGATTACAAGTTCAGTGCCTTCTCTTCTCCGAAATCTTTGGATCGGAGCCCAGCAGTCATTCTTGGACATATTTCTATAGGGAAAACCAAATTTCACAGAGGAAAGTAGAAAATAAGAGAGGGCCACCTCTCTCCCAGTGGTGGTTAGCACACAGTACAGATGCTGCCACGCTCTCCCAACCTTACTATCTGCTTTGTTTCTTCGGGGAGGCTACATGCGTCCTCTTACATTGGTGTGAATTCTGTAAAGAGAAAGAAAAGAAAACAAAAGCAAAGAAAAACACAAGAGGTGCTCCTTGGGGAGAGGCTTCTCTTCTGAAGTGTTTGGTCCAGACAGGGAGCAGAGACTACGGTGGGCAACATCAGAGCGGGCGGCTCTGTTGGGGAGCCAGCCTGACTCCACTCTGTCCAGCAGAGCAAGGACACCTGTGATGACATTCACAAAGCACCTTTCCCCAGCCCTCCTGGCACACTGGACAATTCCTCATTTATCCCTTGGGCTATATTTCCCTGGGAGGACAATGGGAGCAACTTGAGGGAGGGCAAAGGATGGGTTTTATTTCCTGTCTTTCCTTGAATTGATTTTGATCAATTCTAGATTGAAATGTAGGGATGACTGAGAACTGGCTCAAGAGGCCTGACAAACAGTGCACCAGCATGAGTCCACACGGTGCCCCGTGCCGGCACTTACATCTTAGCCCCACGTCATGTCAGTCCACATTGGGAGGCTAAAAATCTCAATGCCAAGTCTAAGAACATGGTGGAGGGCATGTGTGAGGGTTGTGGGGGGCGGGAATGGGAAGAACACAGATCCCTAGGGACAAACACCGTGTGTTCAAACCCCAGCACTGCTTCCCAGCCCCTGGGACCTGTGCCAGTCATGGTTAAGAGCTTGGATTTTGCAGTGATCCCAGGGTTAGAACCCTTGTTCTGCCACTTACTCCCAAAGATCTGTCTAAGCCCCTACTTCTCATCTGTAAAATGACAGTGAATTAATAGCAACTCCTTCACACAGTGACAGCAAAGTGGGAATGGGTAAATGCATGAAAAGCCACTTCCTGGTCCTGAATACCTAAAAAATAATCATTGTTATATTTGCTTAACTTCTCTGTGCCTCATTTTACTTCACACTGGCCTCATGAAGTTGTCCTAACTTCAAGGAGTTAGGTTGGAGGAGACAGTAACCACACTGATGCTTCATAAACACTAAATTTCTCTTCTATTAACCAGGCTTATCTCAGGAAATCTCTCAGAACTGTGGGTGGTAGTCTGGGACCAACCTTGTGAAAGCCTCAGCCACACAGTAGGTATTTAATTAAAAAAGCAACAGCAAGTTCTTGGCTGTGTCTGCTCAGGCCAGATAAACAGCAGAGCTCCGAATAGCTTTCTGTAAACAGGCAAACTGGTTATTTCATGCAGAGCAAGCAAGTGTTCCTGATTGTTTCCTGAGTAGCAGCAGGCAGGGCCCTGAATTATCCAAAGAATCATACTGGATCTCCACTGCCCTGGGCTTATGGCAGCTTAGGCAAAGCCCAAGTCTACCCAGCACGGGAAGAAAGCCATCCTACAGGCAAATCTTTGGGCAGCTAGGGGCTGTCTGGAAACTTTACAGAAGCTTCATCACAGGACTCAAAGACCGCTCCCCCCAAGTAGCCCAGATGTAGATCTGGGGTCGCTGCTTTGGCTGAGTCTGTAGGGTCACAGGTGGACATGTGCCAGGCCACAGCTCCCTCCTGGCAGCCCTCCCAGCTCTACCTGGAAGCCACATGCCGTTCCAGGGGCACAGAGTGGCCAAGTGGGCAACTGCCTTCACTTCAGGGTGAAGACACCCAGCACAACAAACATTTACTCATTTCCTGTCATTCCCAGGCACTGAGCAGGGTCCTAGGAATAATAAAAATAGTAATAACTAACTTTCATCTATATCATTTGTCAGGACCTGTGCTAAACACTTTTCAAACACTAGCCTCTTTCATTGCCGCCATTGTCCCGAATGATGGTCTAGGCTGAACAAGATCTGTTTTACAGATGAAGGACAAGCCCAGACAGACCCATCCCTACTGCCCTAGAGTTTAGACACCAACCTCCATGACCCAGGTGAAGTTCCTGAGCATGACATTCAAGGCCTCAGCCTACCTTTCTAGCCTCATCTGCATGTTCATGGGTGTTATGTCTCTGGAACAACTGGCTGCTCCCACAGGCCCCCTCTCTCCCACTCTGCCTTAGGGCATTAGCTCTCCCTGTCTGGAATGCTCTTATGTTTCCGCTCTTTCCTCTGGATTCCTGGTTAGTATGTGAAGGGACCTTACAGAGGCTAGGTGCTTCATCCACAAACAGCCCTGTGATTTAGGCATTGGAATAAGAAACTGAGATCTAGAATGGTAAAATGACTTACAACAGGGTCACTGAGCCCAAAAGAGGCAGAGCTAGGATTTGAATCCATGAGAGTTGGGCTTTGTATTTCATTGTCTTCTCTGCACCACGATGCTTTTCCTCGGCTCAGGAATCTCCTTCTCTGAGAAGCCCTCCCTGACCTTGCAAGCTGGGTGAGGTACAGGAATGTGCCAGAGCCTGCCCTTACTGGCCTGCAAGAACCAATTATTAAATTGTCAGGAATTTTGCAAGCTGGTTGTTAAATACAGCAATTATTAAAGATTAAATTATAAAAAATTATAATTAAATAAATTATATTAAAAACAAAGCTTGTAAATACTCAAAACTCATCACTTCCTAATTATTTTATTACATTTTACTATTATCTAGTGCTGTTAAGATTATTTACCTCCATCACATCGGTATGGTGGAAATTCTGCACACTGGTGTGCTAAGTGCCGCTCTCAGTGACGTCCCACTGGTAACTTTGACTTCATTTGGAATATTTACACCCTGGAAACTGGCAAATGTTATAAGTCAGAGCTTAGTTAATTGTGATGTTGATCGTCTAGACTTTGAAAGGTGATGAGAAGATATTAATAATGCAGATTAAACTTCAAGGGCATCCTGTCTATAGTTACGACATTATGGATATCACCCCAAAATTGAAGAAGTAATCTCCCAATATTGTCCTGGGTCACTTAATGGTGGAAATTCATTCTGAGAATCACATCACTAGGCAATTTTGTCGTGGGAACATCACAGAGTTCCCACACAATCCTAGATGGTATAGCCTACTACACGCTCAGGCTAGGTTACACACCTGTACAGCACGTCACTGTACTGAATACTGTAGGCAATTGTAACACAACAGTCAGGATTTGTGTATCTAAAGATGTCTAAGCATAGATAAGGCACAGGTATTATAATATCACGGGACCACCGTCATGCATATGACCCAATGGAAATGTGACATCTAAGGCACAGGACTGTATTTGAAAATGATTACCTAATTTAGCAAAGAAATGGCTCATGTCATTGATGAACAAGAGGAATTCCAACATAGCCTTGTTGTTTGTATACTTTCATGAAAATACCACTTGCAGAGCCAGTTAGCTGGTAAGCCCTCAGGAGCAGACCCCTGGTCAGGAGCTTCATGCTGTTGCCACAGAGCCAGCTGTGTTTTTCTCTAGCTTTAAGGTCTGAAAATTTCCACCTGTGTCTACCTCTTCTGGTCTCCTCTTGGGAGCAGCAGCTGAGTCTCTTCCTTTTTTGTATCTCCAGTTCTTAGAGTTGAAACACAGTAACTGATGACTTCATGAAGGACTGTGTGCGTGCATGAGTGGATGACCAAAGAAACAACCCTATCCCCAACCACTTCCTCAGGAAAAACTTCCTTAAAATATTTGTTTTATTCCTCTACTGATCATAGGCGGCTGAATACCTACTATGTGCCCATTGTGACAATGATAACTTACATAGTTTGGGTCCATCATGCTGAAGAATAATAGAAGGAACAGGGTGTAAAATATTCTAAATGCAAGGACTCTTACGTCTTATGTTCAAATTCATAAATTTTGGAAAGACACACAAAGTCATTAACCCCACAATGGTCTCTCGCCTCCAAAGATGCCAAAGGCCTCTCTGGAAGAATGGTGGATCTCCCAGCATGGGGTGCTGTCATGTCCAAGGTTGGAGAGCTGGAGTTAGTGAAGAAACAGTGGCATTTTGATTTTTTAGAAATGTCTTTAAATGCAGCTGTCCCCGATGATAAGAGGGAGGCAGTTTCCCTATAAGTGAAGAGCTGGTTGTTGGCATCTAAACCATCACTGTGTACCTGGGAGTGCCACCTTATATATACTGAGGCAGAAAGAAGAAAGAATACTCAAAATACCTCACAACACAGGCTTAGAGGACCAGATGGGGCCATGGATATTCCTTTTGACGGAAGCCCACAGTAAACTCTCACATCTCTGTCCCCGCTCCTAGATGAATATGACTCAAACTTCAAGGCATCTTAGCAGATAAACAATATAACGTGTATCCCATTATATTATTAATGCAAAGATAGGTGGTCTTAAATTTACTAAGCAAATAATTAGTCACCAAATGATTCAGAGAAAAGAACAGCTATTATTAGCACGGAAAGTCGCCTGTCAAAGGTGGTTGTGTTTGTATCTGGGAGGTGGGGCCTTTCCCATGGCCAAGCAGGTATGATATTGGTGGCAGCCGCCTTGGCACCCCCTCCGACATATATTTCTTTCTCTTAGAAAGAACAGAGGAGGGGAGATAAATTCAGTTGCTTTAACTTGAAAGTCAGTGCTAAGGGAGGCATTAGAAAAAACTTTCTTGTGGCTCAGAGCCCTGATTATCACAATTAAAGTCCAAGGTGTGGTGCTATTTGCTCAGCATGCTCTGACACATGAAAGAAAATGATTCAGGCAAGGAAAATAATTACACATTAATTTGTGTTTGGCAACTGTGTTTTATTCCCTTGGCCCACAAAGCGCAGATAAAAGGTGATATTGTTAAAAGTGTTTTATCTGCCTTCAATGGGGTTGCCATGGGCTTCATGGAGACAAACTCCTTTGGTTGAGCATTTTCCTGACATTGGAGGGTGCCTTTTGTGCCCCATTGCTGTGGCTGGCCAGGAGGAATGGAGGAAAGGTGCATTAGGAGCCATTTAATGCCCTGGTCCCTTTGTCTTGGTAGTGTTCCCATAGATCTGGCCAAGTGGAGACAAAAAGTGACCCTCTCTTAGATAAAAGTTCCAGTCTTCAACCATAGGGCACCTGTTACATATCATGGTGCTGTGTTTTGCCATAAAATGAAGAGCAGCCCAGCAAGGATCACAAACCCGGCTACCTCTGGAGATGGGCAGAGGAGGTCTGCGAGCAAAGGAGCACAGGCAGGCAGGGCGGTCAACAGCTGGCTGTGCCAGGAAGCAGTGCAGGCCTCTGGAGGGGCTCTCACTATGCCAGTGTCCCCTTTTAGTTTCTAGCCAAATTGCCTGAAACCTTGAAAAGAAAAATAAGGAAATCTATACTTTGAAAACGGAACTCTCAAAATTTGAATGTTGGCTTAATTAAGTGAAATAAAGCATGTCTATGGGCTGTCCCTGGCTTATGGGCAGCATGGTTGAACCCCTGCAAAGCAGCACAGAAGTTTAACACCAGCTCCTGGAGTAGGAAAGGCCTAGTTCTGGGCTCAGTCCCATTCCTTACCAGCTGGGTGACTCTAGGCAAGTTATTCAGTCTCTCTAAGCCTAGGTTTCCTGTTTGTAAAATGGAGACAATAACAATTATACCTCCCTCCGAGAGTTATTGTGGGGATTAAATGAGATAATGCAGGCAGGTTCTTTGCACAATCCCTGGCAAACAGTAAGCACTGAATAAATGTCAGTAATTATAACTATTTATAATTGGGCCCCTGGGTGAAGTATCATGGGAGGGTTAAAAAAAAAATCATTGCCCCTGGCTTTTCGTTGGATAAGCAGTCTGGGACTTAACAGCTGCTCTATAGATAATGAGATAACTGCTGAATGGTTGAATGAATGAAGGAATGAGTGAGTGAATGCCTATGCCAGCAAGGGCCCAGGATGAGCAATTAGCACCGCATCTTCTCTTTCTGGGGATGCCCCTTGTTGTTTTTGTGCCAGTTACTTGGCTTCCTTGGACCTCAACTTCTCCATCTGTGAAATGGATGGAGTGTCCCTGCCTAGACAACTCAGAAGGATGCTTTATGGTGTCCTGACATGAGCCTTTAAGGGCTCTTAGCAAAGAGCACGGTTATTGCCCCTGACTGTGGGAGACGGCAGCCTTAACACTGAGGTTGTTCACTGTTGCAGGAAGGCTGGTCCTACCATTTCCCCGATGGCATCCACTCCCTACCCTGCCCCAGTCTGCTTTTCATCCCAGGAGGCTGCCTAGGAAACAGGCTCCTTTGCCCCCTGGCCTCCAGTGAGATGTGTTCAGGGAGGAGCCTGCCTGGAGAGGGAGAGAGGGAGGGAAGAGGCTGAAGCCAGGATACTCATCTCCGGCCCCACACCCACTCTCTGGAGGGGCTCTCACTACACCAGTGTCCCTTTTTAGTTTCCAGGAGCTACAGTCTCTTCTAGTGCCTGAAGTATAAGGGTGGTCACTTCCCCAGGCCCTGGGCCACACCTTCGCTTGTCCTCACCTTGCTCACATTTTTGGCTCTCACTGATCCTCAGGGGCTCAGGTGAACGCACCAGCTGTTTCCCGCTGCTATGCTGATGGATATAACAGGATGTGCTCTTCACCACCCAATCAGTGAAGAATGCATTCCCTAATAAAGCAGGCTTCCAAGTGCCTTATTAGAGAATACAAGCTTGGGGATCAGACAGGCTGGAGCTCAAATCCCTGTGAGCCTCTTACTGGCTCTGTGAACTTGGACAAGTCCTGTCACGACTCCAAGCCTGTTTCTTAATCTGCAGAGCAAGATCTGCGTGGTGTCTTCCAGCGAGGCGGTGGGGTTGAGATGGACCGTCGGGCCACTCAGCGTGACCCCTTCACTCTCTCCTCTGCCTCTGCTTTTTTTTTCCCTTCTTATACACAAGATTTTTTTTATACCTGTTTACTTTTGTTAAACTGTGCCTAATACAAATTGTTTCCACTGGCAGGAAAGTAACTTGTGCTCAGCGGCCCCCTGGGACATTCTTTCCAACCTCCCAATAATCACGAAGCCTTATTAAGGTGGAAGCACAGAATAGACTCAAATCAGAGTGTAAGAGAAAACATTATAGTCAAGATCATCTTTGAAAAGCTTTAAATATATAAATATATATATATTAGGGAGGCTGAGGCTTTTAAAATATATATATTTTAAGTATATACATTTAAAATATTTATATATATAAATTTTGGTATATTTGTTTGTGGCTGTCTACTCTGCACCTTGGGTATATACATATACAATGTATACAGCCATGCATGCACATCACTGTATAAATTCAAAATACAACTTCACAGGGTTTTCAATTAAAGAAAGGGGCCAAGGGAAGCCCCTTGTAGCTGGCTTTGCAGGCATCAAGGGCATCTCAAGACCAGCAACACTGGATTTGACAAGTGAAGACATAGAGGCTCAGACTGGCAAAGCAATCTATCTAAGGGCACACAGCTATTATTAAGTGAGAGTCGAGATTCAAATCTACATGGGTCTGACTTTAAAAATCAGTGTTCTCTCCCCCATGTCATAATATGTGAATTTATTTGAGTTGGAATAACAGGGGAACAGGAGCTCAAAGCCAGCATCACCAAGATGACGCTCACATTCTTATTTGGGAAATGGCTTGAGGCACTGAGCCTATTGCCTTTTTCACCCCTGGTTTCTTGGCTGTGTGGAGCCCCAGCCTCCAAATGGGGAGACCAGGACCCTGCACAGACCAGCTTCTGACCGCTCAGCGGGGCAGGGGCTGGGGAGGGCAGCACAGGACAGTGGCCTCCACTTCTTGGCAAGCCAGGTGGAGATTTTTCTTGTTGGCCAGCGATGAATGGTGATAATTACTGGGAGATTAATTTAAGATTCTCAGATGAAAGATGCTACAGAAGCACCAGGCCCAGAGAGACGGAGGCAGGGAGCACGAGCCCTGGCTGGGCCTGGCATCCTCGCTGTGACTCTGGTGCTGACTCAGACCCTGACCTTGGGCAAGTCATTTCACCTCGTTAGGTCGGTTTTCCTCATCTGTTAAATCAGCCTAATGATGGCTCCTCTTCCAAACCACTTTGATTCTCAGATGAAAGCATCCATAAAAGTGCACAGGATTGCTATTAATTGGGCCATTATTATTTTTATTATTAAATAGATTAAGTCCACTAAACTTTAACTATGTTTTGACTTCCCCCTGACGGGCAGGATGAGCAGTTAACTATCAGATGACAGGCCCCTCTGAAGTCACCCATGCAGGGAAGCCTGGCAGACGGGTGCTTCCTTCAGGGCAGCCGGTGTCACCCAGGCAGACGCAGTCTGTGCTGGGCCTGTTTGGCCACTTTAGCTTCCAGCTTTAAATATCAGTGCATCCCACCAACTGTAGGTGATGTTCTCAGCAATTAGAAAGAACCAGAGATGGGCTCGGCACCTGTAGCTCTCAGCAGCTAGGGCACCAGCCACATACATACACTGGAGCTGGTGGATTTGAATCCAGCCAAAGCCAACTACAACCAAAAAATAGCCAGGTATTATGGCGGGCACCTGTAGTCCCAGCTACTTGGGAGGCTGAGGCAAGAGACTTGCTTAGGCTCAAGAGTTTGAGGTTGCTGTGAGCTATGACGCCATGGCACTCTACTGAGGGTGACATAATGAGACTCTGTCTCAAAAAAAAAAAAAAAAGAAAAAGAAAGAAAGAAAGAAAAAGAAAGAATCAGAGATGGAAGCACCTGGGTTCTCTGCCTCCGCTGTTTGACTTTACAGACAAACTATGGAAAGCCTTTGCAAATCAGCTTCTTCAGTGGAACCACGGGCCCCACATCAGCCCACCCATTCCAGGCATGGCTTAGAGGAGACAGTGCCATGCAGATGTCAATGCTGGGTCAGGCCGAGCGTGGCAGCAGTCTCTAAAATGTGAGCCTGCTACTCAAAGACAAGAAATCTTAGAAAGTGACTTTTAAGCTCCCATCCCTTTTCTACCCCTTCCCAGAGCTGCTGAGAGATGCAGATAATATCTACCTTCCAAGCTTGTGAGCATTAAATGATTTAGAGAAATCCCAAGCCCTGGTGCCTAACACAAAATAAGTCCTTAGCAAACTGTGACTACTATTATTATCAGAAACCGAGCCTTGATGAACAGCAAACGAAGTGAACTCCCCCTTACTTCAAGAGGCGGGGGACATCCTTCTGTAGGTATGAGGCTTGCATATTATGAACATATAAACATAGCTTGACTTTTACACAGCAACCAAAATTACATAAGAAAATATGGATGAGCTCAAAGGAAAATTCTAATCACACATAGCCCTACTACCCAACGTGCCCACCGGAAAGCTTTTAGCAGGGATATATTTCCCTATTGCCCCTTCACAGACACGTTTGTTCCACACAAATCTAGGTAGCTAACATTGCAGATTATAAGGTCCAAAGAGGAAGATTTGGTGGCTCAGAGCTCTAGCATCTAAGAAAAGTGATTTGAGTTCTAGTGTCCCTATGCTGCTAATTTTCAATGCAATGCTTCTCACTTTGTTTTCTCTCTACATCATGAAGGCATTTGACTTAACCGAGTTTCCAGAAGTGTGAAATATGGATGTAGTTTAATTTTCTCATGCACTATATGTATGTATCAGAAATGCCTGAATTGAAACGCATGCAAACTCAGGATTTCATGAATGGATATTGAAATATTAATATATTCTCCTAAATTGAAAGGGAGTCTATTTAAAGCAGACTATGAGGAAATAGCAGTGACGTAGTATTCAGATAGCGCAAACCATCTCAACCTGGCCAGGAGGGTCAGAGAGCTGGAAAATGCTAGAGCAAGTGGTCTGTAGACTAGCTCTAAGATTCTCTAAAGGGCATGGTGGAGTCAATCAAGGAACTTCTCATAGACCTGTCCACCCCATTTCTGACAATGCACATACCATAATCCCAAATTTTTCACTGGAGGGCATTTTGTCCCAAACTATCCCTTTGTAGTGTAGGCCTCATCCCACACAGTGGCAGAACCAAAGCTTGCAAGGAAAGTGAATGGACACAGTCCCCGGGAAGGCTTTTTCAGCTCATTCACATCCGGCCAGCATTTATGGAGCACCTGCTATGTGCCAGTGCCTGTGCTGAGACCTCACATGTAACCTGTCTCTTTTAATCTTTACGGCCCTGGGGACTCTGGCTGGTCCTTTAGTTACTAGGACTCATTTTATCTTCAGTAAAATGAGGGCGATGAAATCTTTCCTGTATACTGTGTGGGATTAGCATCAGAATCAAAGGAGGCTATGTATGTACAGTGTCTTAGAAAATACTAAGTTCTACCCAAAGAAAAAGGAAGGAAGGAAGGAAAGAGGAAAGGAAGGGAAGGGGAATGCAAAAACCTCTCTTCTCTCTGTTTCTTTCCCTTTGACAACGTTAACTCTCTGACATAAAATTATTGAGAAGACTTCAGATATCAGTTACATCATCAGAGAACCATGCAAACTCTGATTTGTCACAACTCCCCTTAGATTTAATTGGTAATTGCTGGCTCCTTCTGCACCAATCAATAGGTAGTTAAAGTCTAAGCTCTTGGTTCTGATAAACCTGAGTTTGAGTCCAACTCTGCAACTTGGGAGCTTGGGACTGTGTTTGACACCCCTGTGCCTCTCCCAGCACTAGGATCAGTTGGAGCACAACCAGAGTGTCTGCCCTATGGACTGTTGGGAAGATGTAATGTGCCGAATATATAAAGCCGTGGGCACAGGCTAATAATGCCTGCAGTTATTATTAACATCTGCTTTATAAAATAGGGTGATTATTACACCCGCTTAAGAGATGAAGAAAGTGAGGCTCAGAGAGGTGCAACTTCTTGTTCAAAGCTACACAACTAGTAAGCAACGGAGTGGAGGTTTGAGCCCGTTTCTGACTCAGTTCATGCTTGTTTGCAGTGTCCCCTGACATGACGCCTCCCTGGGAAGGAAGAAGGTGTGCCTGTGAGACGGGGGCTGGGGGCTCTGGTCCAGATCACATATAATCACCTCTTTCTTTTGTTTGTATAGTGCTTTCCACTTTCAATAGCCTTTTCATTCATTATCCCCTAAAATGCGGCTGATGTGGTCACCACCAAGCCTGGATTATACTTGGAACTCTTATCTCTGACATCTTAATTCTGCTGAAAATGTCCTTAAGTTTCGTAATTTGCAGACAAAAAAATCAACATACCTCTTTGACACACTGTGTGTGCATTATCTGACAGCAGATATTAGAGAATATCTAAGGTTAAATTGTCCCAGAGAACTTGGAATTTGTTTGTTTCTGCACAGAAATATTTTATCTGCCGTTATGTCATGCCTCCAACCCCAGTGATGTCGGTGTATCTGGGAGGCCCAAATGAAAGGGCGAGTGAGGGCTGAGCCGACTCGAGTGCTGTAGTTAAGAGTATATGCCTCGGCTGCCGTCGTGAAGATCTGGGTTTGAATCCTGCATCTTCTCTTACCAGCTGATCTATTCCTTCAGCCTCTCTGTACCTGAGTTTCTTTATTTGTAAAATCATCTCTATTTTTTGAGGACTTTGGTGAGAATGAGATGAGAAAATCCACGTACTGTAAACCACCGAGGTCCCTGAGCACAATTCCTGGCCCATTTAAATGTTCAATAAACAGTCACAATTACATTGGGAGCTTTGTTCCAGCAGCAAGGTCAGCCTTCTTTAAAGACATCCAGCCTAAAATCAAGTTAAATCGTGTCTCTTGGAATTTTCCTGATTGATACATGAGTCCGAGTCCCTGATGTGCAATCAGACCTAGCCATAGATCCCTGAGGATTTTTACCTACCAATTATAATTACCTCTTCTTGTTTTCAAGGTACACTTATTTTTTTTTTTTTGAAGTTGTGTGAAATCAGAACAGGTCTTAAGATCTAAGGGTACACTTAGCATAGTGGTAAATCTTTTGATTTCTTTCCTTCAGTAAAGCTAAAGAAACCACCAGTGAGAAAAAAAGCCATAAAGTTTTCATTTCTTATATTGTTTCTCACCTGGAGTCTGCTGGATATGAATGTCCCAGATCAGAGGTCGGGGTTGCTGAGCCAGAAACCGTTGGTGGATGGAGCCTCGGGGCTGAGCTGGTGCAGCAGCGCCCTCTGGTGTCCAGGTGGTGTCCTGCCGGGACGTGGGGAAGACGGATGAAAGCAGCAAGGGAAGGCTTGGAAAAAAAACACTGACTTTCCTCCTGCCCACAGAGAGAACTCTGCAGGTAGTGTGGGAGGCCTCATGCCTGCCTCGTGTGCAACAGTGAAGGTGATAAGATCCGTCTTCCTTGAGCAGATAACTTAGCAAGCACAGCCCAACCGGTGAGTTCTGGCTGTAAGGCCCTATTCTCAGGACAGGCCCTGCAAAACCTCAGGTTTTAGCTTTCTTTACTAAAGTCAACCCAGCTCCTCTTTCTGGAACAGTCTGAGCACCAAGGTCTCCTCTTTGCTCTGTGTCTGTGAAGGATGAGAAGGAAAGGATGCTGGGTCCAGAGAATAAGCCTTTGGGGACAGTCCTGCGTCTGTGACCCGTCCTGCACTTTGTCTCTCCTGGGCCTGCCAATCTGAGCGGCTCCCACAGTTTGACTCTGCATCTGATCCCAGTCAAGCAGGCTCTGCTTTCACTCCAAGGCCGGGATCCAGCATCCTGTTCCCAGCATGGCTGGACTCCCATTCCTAAGTCTGCGACTAGATCTCAGATCTCTGGAAGAAGGATGCAGTGTTGACCACCAGTCTGATCCAGGACAAAAGTGGGAAGCAAGTGGTCGGCAGAAGGAACTGCCACCCTCAGTCGCTCCAACAGAGCCACCCCTGTTTCTCCTTTTCCAGTAGGTGTGCTTTACTCAGAGGACGGCCTTTGTATAGTGTGGACACAATGAGAAGTGGCAGCACACATATACCGGTGGTCACACTTGTAGAATGAATTCGACGGTGGCCCTCCATGCTGGCAACAGCAGTATCTCCTCTACCTGGGGGAGAGGGCCATGTTCCGTAGTCTGGCTTTCATGGGCGGCAACCACTGGCTCTTACTCCTAGCCTAGATTTCTATACTCTCCTTTTGTAGGATTCTCATTTAAATCTAGTCCACTACTGACCTCTCCCTAAAGCTCTGCCTCCCTCATGGTCCCCACCCCAACTTGGTGAGCTCTTCTATGCCCATCAAAGGCCAAACAGAAACCAAGTCCTCTGTGAGATCTTCAGAAATCCTCCAGGGAGAATTAGCCTCACCCCATCTTCCTCCCCATTCAAGGCATCAAGTTCACATACACCCACATCTCCCTGTTATGGTGGAGTATAATTATTATTTGTAGCTCTGTCTCTCCTACCAGGCTGTATTTTGCTGGCCCCTTCTGTTATTCCCCATGAGCAGTGCCTAGCACATAATGAATTTAGCACTCAGTGAAAGCTGTTTAAGAGAATGAAGGAACAGACCAAAAGTAAGGGGATGCCTCAGGTACTGTTTTAAGGCTGTTTACCAATAGGGCTTGTTGTCTGCTTCTGCCTCTACCAGACCCAAACTTAATTGCACATTCTAAGTCCCATTTGGAGAAAGGCTATCTCCATGGTGCTCACATCACCACTTCATTTGCTACACCCTTTAAAGAGGGGCTTCCCTGCTTCCTGACTTTGAGAATCACTGAGGTTATGGGAGCTATTACTGATGGGACTGTGTTGGCCTATGGATGGTGTGAGGGTGGACTAAATCATTGAGAAAGGTATTAAACTGTAAATGGGGTACTTATATCCCTAATATTTATCAGAAACTTAACAACAAGATTCTGATCCCTAATATTTATCAGACAACTTAACAAGATTCTGATACATCTTCTTCTGCTAAACCACCTGGGCTCCTTTCCTTACTTGGCAGCATGATCATTAAATGATATCTACTCCCAATAAAATGGAATTAGCCAGAATGTGAAGGGCATATCAGTCCAATGAAAATAAAATTTTGTCTCTTGAGGGAGTTGTATCTCTTTGGGGTTTATTGAATTTTTCTTTTAAGCAAGAATATATACTTACTTCTTTTAGTTTTCATCTTGTTTACATTGGTGGTTGATAACAAACCAAGAGGATGGACTTTGTTTACAAAAATGATTCACATCTATAGTTAAAATTTTCATAAAATGAAAGGCTTATGAGTTTGCATCTGTATAATACGGAGCAGAAACCTTCATCAAGCTGTAAAAGCTCAAGTGCCAGCCACTTCTTTATATTTTCTAGGAGTAAATGAAAATCCAGAGAGGATTCAGAGACAATTCTAATCATTGAAGCATGAATAGGCACCCTTCATTGTACACTCACGTTGTGCCAAGAATTTTCCAACTATGATCTTATTTAATCCTCACAGCCACCCTGTGGGCTAGGTATTTTTATCCTTACTTGATAGACATGGCAACTAAAGCTCAGAGAGGGTAAGTAACTTCCCTAAAGTCACACAACCATGCCCCATCTCCAGCCAATCATTGTCACATCTTCCAACTCATCTATGGGAAACTATGAATCTGATTTGTATGGAAAGATACTAAAATGTCAGTAATCAATTAAAAACAATTTAGAGCTTGATGATGGCATATACGACCCATCGGGTCTGTGGACCTCCTGTGGGATTGACTGTGGTCATTGTTGGGACTGTTTCTCGTATCAATTTCTGCCTCTACCCGGTCCTGTTTCCTCCTCAATGTGTTAATTTTGAGAGCACTCCCCAACAAAGTTCCTGCACTGTATTCTCTATGTTTGAGTCTATTTCTCTCTGAAAATTTAACCTGATACACAAGAGAAGGGGGAAATCTGATTATTTGAGCATTTTCTCCTGAAGAAACTAAAATATTGAAAAATATGAATTATTGAATCTGAGTTTACTGGATTAAATTAAATTTATTGTTCACCTCTTCTTCCTCCTCTTGTCCTCACTGGTATCCTGCAAAGTAGCAGCTCATGGGGAAGATTCAACCCATTATAGGTGAAGAACTCATTATAGATGTGTGTGTAAGTCAGTAACTCTACTCTCTGTTTGCAAAACAGTATTAACCTAAAATGGCTGTGAGTAGTGATGTGCTGGAGAATGTGTAGCAAGTGACACTCTAGAAGGGGGAGAAAAAGTCCTGATTTATAATGTTGCCAATTTCTGTGGTGTAAACACTTTTACCATAGCCAATTTCAAGCTAGGAAGTCACCGAAAGTTTTATTTATTTATTTATTCATTTAATTTATTTTGTGGGGGACAGAGTCTCACTCTTTGGCCCTGGGTAGAGGGCCATGGCGTCACAACTCACAGCAACCTCCAGCTCTTGGGCTTACGTGATTCTCTGCCCTCAGCCTCCTGAGTAGCTGGGATTACAGGTACCTGCCGCAATGCCTAGCTATTTTTTTGTTGTAGTTGCCATTGTTGTTTGGCAGGCCTGGGCTGGATTCGATCCCACCTGTTCAGTGTCTGTGGCTGGCTCCCTAGATGCTGACCTACAGGCTCTGAGCCACACGATACGTTTTAGTTGAGAAGAGACATGAACATCAGCTCTTGTAAGCAGGTATGAGCCAGTCCCCGGGTATACTAGCTGTGACTTTCTTCCCAGTCAGCAGTGACTTAAGCACGTGGCTGTGTCATTTTGATTTAACAGGCAGTTCTATGTCCCAGATGGTGTCTAAGCTCCTGTGAAATACCTAACAAACAAGGGATGAACTACATGGAAACTACCCAGATATTCTAGAGAATAAACCCCTGCCCTGAAAGAAAAATGGACAGACCATTGGGTTTTATCTCTTTTTTTCTTGGGATCCACATTCCAGAGACAAAAATAGCTATAGTTCCTGGTTTGCTGGTCTTTGGTCTACTGCTTTGTCATCTTGCACCTGCAGTCTCCTAATCCGCGTGTGGTACCACAAATGCCTGTGGGGTGCAGGTAGAACACAGGAGCAGCTCTGGACGATGTTATCTCTCTCCAGAGAGGAGAGGATTGCAATCGCTTCTAGAAGACAGAGTAGAAGCAAATCGCATCTTTCTGTTTGGGAATTGCGTTTTTGTTGGGCTGGGTGTCAGGCTTTGCGAGGTGGCAGGATTTCTTTTGGCTTGCACCTGGCAGGGATTCCCAACAAAAACGTCTCAGGTATTCACCACGGCCTTTCCTCCTTAGTGGGTGCTTCATTCTTTCTTTTAAATCTCCCTATGTCCCCCGAACCAACGGAAGCTCTATTTGGCTTCTTAGTCTCTTGGCCTTCACTGCTTACAAATCAACACTCCCTTGAAGAGAAAGTCACCACCGAATTTTGGGTTCACTTTATATTTCCTTTGGCTCCTGAAGACCTGGCTGCCTTGGCCCACCTGAATGCTACTTTTCACTCTTTAGCCTGTGAGACTCCCGAGAGCTCTGCTCATGTCTCTGCCTCCTGGCTGCCACCTTGTCCGTGGTTTGTCAGTCTTCAGGATCCACACATCCCAGTAACTGGCAAATGACTTAAACACACCCCAGTCGTTTTGCAGAGGTGTCCAATCTGCAGCCCACGGGTCACAGGCCGACTTTGTGAGGACTTTTTTTGCTTGTTTGTGGTGTCAGATATCACCAAAAGTATGCACCAACCTTTGCTAATCAGCTTTCATTAATGTTTGTGTATTTAGTGTGTGGCCCAAGACCACTCTTACTCTTCCAAAGTACAGCAAAGAAAAAAAAGGGTTAGACACTCCTGTTAAAGTATTTTCCTTCTCTCTGAGATCCTGGCCCCTTAAGCCCTGGCACTCTTAGTAGCTCTGCAACATCATTAAGCAGATATATACACACATACACATGCATAAATGTATACACATATTATACATATTTTAAGTACAGTTTTTTTAGATGTTCTTAGTGGGAGGGTTGGTCTAAGACAAATTAGTTCATCATAGATGCAAACCCTGATTTTTCAATGCTGGCAATGAATCTAATTTCTAAAATATATTGTGTGATTCAACAATTAAGAGCCAAATAAAACATATC
The DNA here is from genome assembly GCA_963574575.1 of Galagoides demidoff. NCBI lineage: Eukaryota > Metazoa > Chordata > Mammalia > Primates > Galagidae > Galagoides > Galagoides demidoff. The sequence continues at coordinate 21,401 of CAUYQV010107685.1, forward strand.
TTTAAGCCAGTTTTGGCCCACAGGCTGCCAATTCGTGACCTGTGGTATATTGGAATGCAAGTGAGAGGTATGCGTTAAGAGGTTGACCTTAACTCTGCTCTGGTTTGGGTTTGCAGCATGTAGAGTTCAGTTTTCAAGAGCTGAGGGGATTGAAGTATATTGAACTCCCTTTTGTCTATACCAGAATACAGACATCTGAATCCATCCTTTTCTTTTTTTACTCTCAAAATTGGCTTCCAATTTCTGGCTACCCACAAGAGAAAGGTTTTGCATAAGATCTATGGGAAAAGCACCTGGCCTAGAGTCAGATTGGACCTGGGTTTGAATCCTGGCTCTGCCAAGTGTTAGCTATGTGACTGTGCATAAGCCACTTAGCCTGTTTGGGGTGTAAGTTCCCTGGAATGTTATTAAAATTCCCCTCATAGGATTCAAATTGTTGGGATTAAACAAGATAATCATGAGACTGGGCTGGTATACGGTAGATATTCAATATGTATCATTTCAGAGCCAGGTCCCACCTCCCACGGAATCCTCTTCTCTTTGGCCTCCTTTTCCCTTGTCTTTGTTCAGACCTGCAGGTCCTTTGATCCATTGTGTTTCCAAGCCCAGATCCTTTGGTCTTTCCAAGAGGAGACGGGGACGCAGCTCTTGTCTACTCCCCACACTTAGTCACTGTAATATATCCACCACGGGAGTCAGGAAGCTCCAGCCCACGGGCAGGAGATCGGAGTAACTCCACCCTGGGCCAGTGTGATTTATTTCTGGGAAGGCTAGGGCTTGGAGAAAGGGGAGGTTTAAGAATTAACTCCTCATAAAACTTAAACAAATAAAGAAGAGAAAACAATAGAGCCATCCAGTGTCATTTAAGACTCATGAGCTTTTCGGCTTTCCCTAACTTTAGAGAAAAGAGGACACACTGAATTATTAATTAACAGAGGCTTCTAGATGTCACAAGTGCAAGAAAATATGGGTATCTGGCTGCTTCCAATTACACAATGCTGACCATATATTTTACAGTTGTTATTGCTGTTGTAGTTATTTTAAGCAAACAAAAAACTGTCAGGTAGGTGACAAAGCATTGAGAAACGCCCCTCACAATTTCTTTTGGGGCTTAGCTGATTCCAAAAGCAAAGAACTACAAAATGTTTTAGAAACGTCTTCAATTAAACCCCAGTGATTTTAGGAAAAATCCTGAAAGCCAACATGCCGTAAGACTGCACAAGCTGCAGAAGCCACAGAAGCCAGTCAGAATATTTAGGCTTTATGGAGAAATATCGAGTAGGGGCGAGGAAAGGAGAAAGTGAATTTTAGACTAGTTAATCTGCCTATAGGAAGGGCATTGGATAATCTAGGAGGTCTTTATTTAATCCATGAAGTTATAGTCCCATGTTTTAGATTTCAGTTCAAAATTATGTATAAAGGCAAGAATAAAAGATGACATTATAGATTTTTCTGGAGTGTCTCTAATTTTTATTAACGCAGAGAAGGGATTGTTTATGTGGTTGAAGGTGAGCCTGTGTTCACCGGTCAGGTAAGGTTAAAAACTAATTGAAGGTTCACAAAAGCCCCAGGAGGTCATTATTTCTTATCTGACCTGGTGATAGCAAGGCCAGAATTCAAGCCCAGCTTTTTCCTTTGCTCTGATCCTAATGCCTGGCTAGCTAGAAGAGAACACTTCTTCAAAAAAGGGACTCTGTGTGACCGTGTATAGATCCAAAAGCTCACACGTAGCTATGTGTGCAAATTCTCACTGAGCTTTCATCGGGGAGAATTATATAATAATATCATATGATTTTGCAAGAAGTTCACCAGGGCTATTTCAGAGGCTGTCAGCCAAGACACTGTTCAGACAGTGAGGCGTCAGAGCTGCCACTACAAAGTGGATGTTAATTACCTAAAACAATGTGTGTAATAGGCAAAGAAAAAAAACAGGACCTGCTCTCTCAGCCCAAACCACTCATCTATTACAGCGCCAACTGCACAGTTATTTAGCCTGGAGGAGTTGTAATTAGCCGGTTTGCAAATTAATAAAATCTTTAAAAAAGGGAGAGAGAAAGGCTACAAGGGGAAAAGAATGGTGGGAAACTTTATATCTCTGATTCTCTAGGAATATATTTAGCCTGCAATTACCTCATTAACTGCCCCAAACTCATTTACTATATGCCCAGTATGTTCTCTCTGATTAGGGCAGTTGGGTGTTGCACAGACCCAGGAAGGCAGACAGTGAAAGACGACCCAGGAGAGCAGGAGATTGGCCTGTTCCTATCTCAAACCCAAATCGCTTGTCTGGATTGAGTTTGCAAATGTTAATTCCTGTACTTCCTTGTGCCAGAGACATTAAACACACCCAGGTGAACCAAATGCTAAATCACACTGGTTCTTAAAAAGCCAGGGACTGGGCATGACTAAGTTCTGGTAACAATGGATAATTCCTAACCTAGGACACTCTAATTAGCTCTTTAATCCTATTGACCTTTAATAACAAGACACACATAATGAATGGTTAGTTGGCATTGTTTGGTGGAGGATGTTTTCTCTCCTAATAATGAAAAATTTTTTTCTTCTTTTTTCTCTTTTTCAAGATGAAAGAGTTTGCAGCTAGCTAGAATGGCATTATAGCATGCTTGACTAATTCATGGAGTCACTCCAAATCCTCTCAATTCCAGCGTAAGGGCTTCCCACATACAGGGCACAACTATGACTACTATTATGATAAATAATTGGTGACAGCCTATTTATTCAACACTTAACTATGCTTTAGCTGAACAAATTATTTTAATCTCCATTATCAACTTTGCGAAGGGGGTATTATCAGCCCCACATTACAGATATGGAATTTGATGCTCAGATGGGTTAAGACGTTTGCTCAGGTTATAAGTAAGAGGATGTGAATCTAGATGGCTTTTCTCCAGAGTCCTTTGCACCAAGCTCCCTGACCACAGAATTCTCTTGTGAAGATTAAGGCCAAGTCTACACAAATGCCAGGAGTCAGAGTCAAGTTCCCTGAGCTATTTTCTGTAATCAGTTTTCCCAGTAAGGGTCGGTCTTGGAGACGGAGTAGACCTCAGCCTAGAAAGTGCAGCTTTTGCTGCTCTCCCCACCAAGTCTCCAGTTTTTCAAAGAATATGACCCTCTTTCACCAGTTGACTCTTCACAATCTCTTGCTAGAACTTGATTAATTTAGTGTACAGCTTTGAATTTGGTAAGATTAAAATCCCAGTGTATAGACCCACTACCATATTTATGCCACTGGTAAGAATGGAATATGGATGGGACCAGGCAAAGTGGACCTGGGGAAAGAGGCACCAGTCAACAAAGAAAAAGCCTGGAAATGAGATGCCTCAGACCAACACTTGCCACGTGATAATTTGATCAGGGCCAGCCTCGTGCAGTGAGGGAGGCCCCACCAACACCAAGTTAAAGGTAAACATGTTGGACTGGATTGGAGGTGGGAGGGATGCTGGTGGTACATATTTGTAAGCTCAATGCTCTATCTCCAGGAGCTAAAACAGTGCCTGGAGTATGGTGGATACTAAAAAATGTGTGTCTAATGAATAAATGAGTGAATGGTCTCCTCTCTCAATGAGACCATGCTACTCTGTGAAAAACAGCAAGGGATCTCTCTGATCCTTAGGTTGAAGCATCCACGCTTCTCTTTTAGGAATGAAGGGCATTTCCCAGAAATGCCCTGCCAGGCTTTCTGTCACATCTCATGACCCACAGCTGGGTTGCATGATTTTTCCTTATCCAGTCTCTGGTGAAGAAAGTATTCCAAAAGCATTTGTGGATTTATTAATTTCATCTCCAACAGCAGGATAGAATTAACTTATTTAGATTTATCTGCCCATGAGGCAGTATCGATACTTGGACAAAATTGGAGTTCTGTTAGAAAAAAAGAAGGGGGAACTTGATGATGAGGGAATTTGGGTTTTCAAATCAATCACTGGTTAACTGACTAATTGGTGAGATAGGCACTGGTTTAGTAATTTTACAAAGTTACATGACTTCCACATTCTTAGGTTCAGCCCAGATCCAAAGACAGTGGGTTGGGTTTATCAGGTTTAGAGACAGAGAACCAAAAAGATCAAATAATGTGGCCACAGTCAGACCACTGTCATGCAGCTGCTCTCAGCTTTGTGTTTTCTTCACAATTTAACATGAGGAAGAAGTTTTTCTTTTGGATTTTTAAACATAATTATAGCCATACTTATAATAATACTATTATAATTTTTGTGGGATGAAAAATCTCATTAAGAGCTGACATTAGAATTCCTCTTAAAAAGTAACCTTTTCAGTCCAGAAAATACATTTAATTCCCTGCAAAAGACAAGGCACAAACATGCACAGACACACACAACTACTGACTGATAGACATAAGCATAAACTAGGGAGTGAAGAAAGAGGAGGGCAAAGAGGAGTGGAAATAGTTAGAAATGGAAGTGGAATTTTAAAGAACAGATGGGTAGATAATTTACTTTTAAGAGAAAGTGGGTGTTTAGATGAAACCACTCTTCTATATCCTTTAAACCTTCATCACCATCTTCTGCACTACCCAGAAGTTCAAGGTTACAATGAACTATGATCAGGCCACTGCACTTCATCCAGCCTAGGTGACAGAGAGAGATTCTGTCTCTAACAAAAACAAACAGGCTCGGTGCCCATAGCACAGTGGTTATGGCACCAGCCACATACACGAAGGCTGGCAGGTTCGAATCCAGCCCAGGCCAGCTAAACAACAATAGCAACAACAACACAAAAATAGCCAGACGTTGTGGTGGGCGCCTATAGTTCCAGCTACTTGGGAGGCTGACACAAGAGAATTGCTTAAGCCCAAGAGTCTGAGGTTGCTGTGAGCTTTGACGCCACAGTACTCTACCGAGGGTAACATAGTGGGACTCTGTCTCAAATAAAGAAACAAACAAACAAACAAACAAAAACTTCTATAAACAAAGAAGTCCTGTGAATTTTTTTTAATCAAAAAGGGGATGAGTTTCAAAACACAGGACAAAGAGTTTCTAAACAGAAATATCAGGAACAGCAAATACTATTTTAGCTAAATACTGATCAGCGGTGTCAAATGTTGCCCTGTATTATGTTTTTATGTCTTTGGCTGTACAAGGTAAAAGAGATTCCTTTTTGTCTCTGAGGAAAGAGTTGCTCATGGAGCAGCCTGACGGATCAGAAGATGAAGAAAGTGACTTGAGGACATAGCTTCATATAGGGAGAGCAATTCAAGGTTGAACCAGGTGAGGGGACCAAGGCTCTCACCTAAATTTTCTCATCAAGCTATTTTGAGAATACAAACAAAATCAAATATTTGACTACAGAATGATTACAAGTGTCTGCATATTAAATATACTATTAACCACATTAAAAAATAAGTTGGGAAAATGTAACATACATCACAGGGAGTTAATATGTTCAATATATAAAAAGCTCCTTTAGGCCAATAAGACAGTGCATGCCCCAACAAAGAAACTCACAAAAAACATGAATAGGAGCTCGCTCACCAACACAGATGTATTCAGCTATATTAGGGGTATCATCACATTCTAGTCCAAAAAAAAAAAGTTCAAAATATACAAAGAAAAAAAGTTAGAAAGGCAAGGAGAAATTGGCAACAACCCCAGGGTGAAGGAGCTCATTAGCCAAACTTTTTTCTCTTTAAGGATCAAGCAGGAATCAAATAAGGAATGTAAAAAAAAAAAAATGGATAAAATGATTTTTTAGCTCAGCTTAATCAATATGTATTTCAAACCTTATACCTACAAACAAAGAATTTACAATCTTTCCAAGCTTCTTTGGGACAATTTCAGAAAATGACCATTCTATAAACCAGAAAGAAAAATCTCAAAGAAACCTCTTTCAGAATTAGAAAATTTATAGAACACATCCTTTGACCACAATAATAGAGATTTAAAACAAAATAATAACATTCAAATAACAATAAATTTATGGGAAATTAAAAACACTAACCTAAACAACTCTTGAAAAATAGAAGAAATTAAAAGTATAATTATAGGCCATTTAGACAGTAACAATGAAGACACAGCTTGAGAGGTGTGGTCAGAATTGCACCCAGAGAAAAGACACAGCCTTGAATTCTTGAATGAATGAAGATAAATGAGCAGACCATCCCAACAACAACAGCAATAACAAACTTGAAAAGAAAATAATAAAGCAAGCCTTAAAGCATAAGGCATCACTGAAAAAATTAAGTACCAATTAACCAATTAGGTACAAAAGAAATAAATACCCAATAGAATTGATAAATCTCAGAACTGGCTCTTCAAACGACCAAATACAAAGTTCTAGAAATTCACTAATTAGTTTTAAAAAAGAATATATGTCTTTAACATAATTAAAATAGAATGTTAACTGGTGTGGTAGCAAATAATCAGATAAATGGGACGTAATAAAAGGCCCAGAAACAGACCTAAGTATACTAAAAATTGAGCATTAAAAAATTTAAGCTTGAATCAGCAGAGAAATAGAGATTGGAAAACCAGACAAACCATGGATTTACAAAAAAATTTAGTTTCCTACCTCACACTATACAATGAATAATTTCCAAGTAGATAAAAATCTAATGGACAAAATACAGCCATAATCTAGAAGGACATATGGGTGAATTATTATACTTACAAGTTGAGCAGGCCACAAAAACAGAAACAGAAAGGAAAGTTCTGAATTTGGCTACATATCTAAATATATTTGTTTATTTGTTCAATAAATAATGTCTCCTGTGTCCAAACACAGAAGCACTTGGAAAATAGCAGTGAACAAAATCCACAGACTGCTGCCCTCTGGTGAGGGAGATAGAAAATAAGCAACATCCAATACACACCTATTGTGACAAGGACGCAAGCAAACACTACTTACTGTGTGTCAGAAGGTGACAAACCCTGTGGGTCATAAGAGGTGCTAGGAATAAATTAGCACAAAGCATGATAAGGCAATTGCAGGTATGAGGGGTGGCTTGCAATTTTAAATAATCCGAGTCATCTAGTTAGCGTAGGTTTCACCAAGAAGGTGACAGCACTGATGACCTTGAAGAAGTAGAGGGCACCTCCTGGCTGTGTCCAAGAAGAGTGTTTGCCTGTGCAAAGACCCTATGGTGGAAAAAAAAAAATACGCTGGGACTATTCAAGGAATCATAAAGGGAACCTTCCGTCTGGAGATCGACCACCGGGAAATGAAGCCAGAGAGCTGATTGGACAGAAGAGACCATGGCAACGTCATTGGCTGTACTCTGAGAAAGATGAGAGCCACTGAGCAGGGGAGGGACTGAATTGCTCTGGGGCCGTGTCAAGAGTAGACTGCGGGAGATCGAAGCTCAGGGAAACCAGTTAGGAGGCTCCTGCAGCCACCCAGCAAAATACAGTGCTAGCTTGTGCCACGTATCAGATGGAACAGTGCACGTAGTTGGGTAGAACCTAAAGGCAGAGCTAGCAGGATTTCCCGTGAGGTTGGAGGGGGGATGAGAGGGAAGGGGCTGCATCGAGGATGTGTGTGGTGTGGCAATTGCAGCCGCTGTGCTGGTGGGCAACGCTTGGGGTTGAGCAGGTGTGGGGGCAGAAGACCCAGATTCAGTTTTGGACACATTAAACTTGAAGTGTGCCTTAGACACCAAGTCAAGAAGTCAAAGTGATGTACGGCTGAGATGTTCAAGAGAAAAGCCTGAGCTGGACGCAGAGATCTGGGCAGGATCAGGACATGTCTTGGCTCAAGCTGCCAGGACAAAATGCTGCTAGCTGGGTGGCTGAAACAACATAAGTTTCTTCTCTGAAAGTTCTGGAGAACAGAAGTTTGGGATCCAAGTGCCAGTAAGGTCTTGGTAAGAACTTTCTTTCTGGCTTGCAAATGGCTACCTCATTGCTGTGTCCTCTCGTGGTGGAGACAGATAGAGACCTGTCTCTCTCTCATTCTCTTTTATAAAGACACCAGTCTGATAGGATCAGGTCCCAACCTCATGACATCATTTCACTGTAATTTTCTCCTAAAGAACCTATTTCCAAATACAGACATCCTGGGGTTAGAGCTTGAACACACGGATTTGGGGGGCCACATTAGTCCTCCATAGCCATCCAGAATAGTGTGTAAATGGTATTTAAACTCATGAAACTGGAGAAGATGATGGGAGTTGGGGGAGAGTGAGAACAGGTGGGAAGAACAAGGGAGCAGAAATAGTACTCATAAAGCTCATTACTAAGCAGACAGCGTGCTGAGGAATTATTTGCCACATGTATCAAAGGATTCATATGCTTGTGGCACTTAGGATGCTTTTAAGTGAATGACACACCCAAGGAAAACTGGGCAGTGGACACGCAGAGGCAACTCTCATAAGAAAATTCAATCGCCCATTAAACATACAATGCACTATTTCATCTCCTTAATCATCAGACGAATGCAAACCAAAAATCATGAGAGAGAATTTCCATCAATTTTTGTCAATTACAATTAAAGAAAGATGATAATGACTTGTTCTGTGGCAGTTAGGAAAAGGGGCACTTCATGCTTATCAAGGAGAAACTCTATTACATGACATTTGAGCCAGCTGTACCAATTTTAAGAGAAATATATGGGATTAGAAGTCATTGGTTACTTTGGGGAAGAAGGTGTTAGTGCAAGAGACTATTAAAGAAGTATTCCCAGGGAGTATGTGGAAGTGTCTAGGGTGGGCATAGGGAGGTGTCCGGGTAGGCATGGGGGTCATCCAGGGTGGGCATGGGTCATGGAGGGTGGGAGGGGGATGTCTAGAGTGGGCCTGGCGGTGCCTCGGGTAAAGCATAGGAGGCGTCCAGGTGAGCATGGGAAGATGTGTAGGGTGGGCATGGGGAAGGTGCTAGTAATGTTCTGCTTTTTGATTTATGTGGTGGTCCATGGGGGTGTTCACTGTGTGCAAATTCATTGAGATAATTTTTTCCTAGTAAATTATATTTCCATATAAATTTAAAAAATATTATACCTTCCATCTGACACAGAAATTCCCTTTCAGCAGGTGACAGAAGCCATTCAGCAGGCCCTGGAAGCAGCACTTGAGAGTGACCTTCCAAGGTCAAGCGGGATGTGTCTGCGTCCTGGTGCATCGGGGATGCAGGCCCCACCTGGGCTGCCTTTTCCACCTCTTACTTCCGGATGCCACATGCCAGCAGCAGCAGGGCAGCCTGCAGACATTCTCTCTGGACTGCCAGAGTTCAGCTGAGTGTGAGCACTGGTTTTTCAAAGACTCTTCCATGAGAGAGGAAGCGCATTCTAAACTAGTTGAAAATCTGTTTGTGGTATGGGTGGTTCCCAATAGTTCTGTTTCACAGGTAGAACTTCCAAAGGAGACACCTAATAACAGTGCTTAAAATGTCATCTTTGTATATAAATAGAAGACCTTTCAAAGGGAGGCAAAATGCTGTAAAGCTAACATTGTTAGGTAATACTTAATCTACCTGGACATCGTTTTATCAGGGGTGATGCTAGGTTGCGCCCCGCTTTATAGCTGATCAAGTCCACTCTGAGGGAGAATTCAGGTGCCCCGGGCAGGCCCAGCTGGCCGTCCCAGTGCTGATGCAGAGCCAGGCTGTGGACTGCAGGGCTCACTTTCCTCTCCCAGCCCTGGGTGTCTCTACCTGAATCTTCTTATAAACTCAGAGTTGGGGTCTCATCAGGAGAGCCTCTGAAACATGAGTCACATTTTTACAAGAAATGGACTTAGCAATTAGAAAGTCAGTTTTATTCTTAAAGCAGAAGAAAAAAAAGTTGCTGTTAATGCAAAGAAAGATGACCTCACTGGCTCTTCCTGCTTCTTCAGGTCCTGGGTTAAACGTCACCTCCCAGAGATTTTTCACTGACTCCTTCCCATTCCTCTCTCAGAGCACCCTGTTTTCCTCTACACCCTAATTATGAGGAGCAGGGGTTCAGTTCTGTGTTGGTGTCAGACTCCACAGGCTTAAGAGTAATTTTATCACTGCTGTAATACTAGTACTTATAGAAGCACCTGACACATGGTAGGTGCTTAATAAATTCTAACAGCATAAATAAATGGACATTTTATTCTCAATCTATCACGTTTCCCTATTTTTAAAAGGAATGAGAGAGACTCAGTGCTTCCCTGATGGCTCTACTCTGGCCAGCAAGGTTCTAGAGCAAGGGTCCTCAAACTTTTTAAACAGGGGTCCAGTTCGCTGTCCCTCAGACCTTTGGAGGGTCGGACTGTGGGCCTTGGGATGAGTCAGCTGCTAAGCAGGACAGGCAGCAATGGCAAAAACACCTGGCGGGTTGGATAAATGTCCTAGGTCGGCCTTACGTGGCCTGTGGGCCGTAGTTTGAGGACTCCTGTTCTAGAGAAATGCTTCTCAACCTGAGCTGCCCACTGAAATCATCCAGAAGCTTAAAAATAGTGAATGTGAGTGGAATTGGTCTGGGATTCAGCTTGGACGTGGGAAATTTTCAAACTCCCAGGTTATTGCACTGAGGAGCTGAACATGGATCCCACACCTGTGTAAGCTGTGCAAGCGCTTCTAGTCCCCTGCATTCCTTAACCCCCAACTCTTTGCATTAAAATATACATAACACAGAACCCATCATTTTAACCATTTTCCGTGGACATTTCAGTGGCATTAAGTACATTCACATTGTGCCACCATCCCCACCATCCCCTTCCAGATCCTTGTCATCTTCACCAACTGAAACTCTGTCCCCACTGAGTGATAATTCCCCCCATGTCCCCTACCTCCTATCCCCTGGCAACACCCATTCTCCACTGTGTGTCTGTGAATTTGCCTGTACTAGTTAGTACCTCCTGGAGGTAGAATCTACAGTATTTGTTCTTTTGTATCTGGCTTATTTCACTTAGCAAACTTCCTTGAGGTTCATCTATGTTGTGGAATATATCAGAATTTTCTTTCTTTTTAAGGCTGGATACTATTTCATTGTGTGTACAGACCACATTTTGTTTATCCATCCATCTGCCCAGGGCATTGGGTCTGTTCCCACTTTTGGGCTGTTGTGACTAATGCTGCTGTGAACATGGGTGTGCAAATGTGTCTACAAGTCCATGCTTTCAGTCATCTGAGTGCATACTCATAAGTGGAATTGCTACTTCGTCACTCTTCTCCTTTTAATCACCATCTTCCCCAAGTTGTTTACTCCTAACTGGAATCCTCCTCAAATCCACGTGAAGACTGGGATGAAGAGAGTTTGCACAAAAGAAAGGAATGATATTCAAGTTAATGACCTCTCAACAGAGCAAAAATCAATCACAGATTTGCAAAGTCCCTGAACCTGGAGTGTTCTGGGCCCCGTAGAGAGGCTGATAAAGTGCAGGTACACCAATCCCAAACAGCCCAGGCTCTGAGGTTGATTCTGACAAGAGATGATAGTTTCCTGTCTGAGATCACAGCTGGGACGTTTCTGAGCCATTGTTCCCCCCGGAGCCTTCCTGATGCTGGGGGATTATGACAGATCTGGGAGGAAGTGACTGTGACTTGACCTTCTTGGTGACATAAGCTATAAACTGTGAGCTTTGGAGGAGGCCCCTTGGGGCCCCTTTACTCTTGTCAATGCCTGGCTCTCCCAGATATCAGAAGGGCCTTCCTTCGCCACTTTTAGGAGCACCAAGACCCATCAGAGGCCAAGAGCCTACAGGAATGACAGCAGGAATAACAGGTATGACAGACACCATGTTCTTGGAGTCTATGGGAGTGGAAGTTTGCACCCAAGAGGAATGTAGTTTGATGAGCACAGACATCAAGTTCATTACTACACTAAGCAATGATCTTCCTCAAATATGGTAAAAATTAGCCAATCATGACAATGGAAGCCATGATTAAAGTGACACCAGACTCTCTGTAACAGAGCTGATCAGCCTTGAAACTCAAGACTGAGTACCAGGAAGTAATAGCAGGCCCAGGAGAGAGCCAGGGCCCAGGAGGCTCTCTTGCACCAGTTGTGCAGAGACCCTTTAAATAGCTATGTCCTTATTACAATGAGCTTTCCTGAGCACCAGCTGTGGGATAGGCTCTGTCCTGAGCAACTGGATAGCTCAGTGTTCAGAGCGTGGGTCTGGGTTGGGTCAGCATGCCTGTGAGCTCTTAGCAATCACTTCCTCCCTCAAAGCCTCAGCGAGGACAATGCTGGGCTTAGAGTAAGACCCCATTGCAAGGTTTCCTGTAATAATGGTTGTACTAAGGGCTAAACCAATGTGAGCCTGATGCCCGCAGCAGCCTGCACACCCTTCCTCTGCAGATGAGCACATGGGGTCTCAGTGATGGTGAGTAACTCCTGCATCAGTTTCCTCCTGCTACTGTAACAGGTTATGACAATCTCAGTGGCATGAAAGCAACACCTGTTTATTCACTTGCAGTGCAACAGTTCTGAGATACCAAAACTAAGGTGTGAGCAGGGCTGTGAGCCCTCTGCCAGCTCTAGAAGATGACCAATTTCCTTGCCTTTTGAAACTTCTGGGGTTTTCCTTGTGCCTTGGCTCTCTCTTTCCCCCAACCATTTTATGTCTTTTCTCTTTTTCCTTCTGCTTTCACTGCCATGACACCCCCGTCCTCTCCTGTAGTCAAATCTCCCTCTGCCTCCCTCTAAGGACACTTGTGTTACATTAAGGCCCTGATGATACAGGACAATCTCCATCTTAAGTTCCTAAACTTAACCGCATCTGCAGAACTTAGCCACATATTTAACCTTTTATTATATGATGTAACAATGTATACATAATGTAATAATGTATAATTCCAGGAATTAGGGCACAGACACTTTGAGGAGCATCATTCGGCCCAGGACAGTAGCTAAAGCTATTCCACCAGTGAGTGCCAGCACAAGGCCTTGTACTTTGCATTTGCACTTTGTCTGATTCCAAAGCCCATGCTCTTGCCAGCTCAGCAAACTTTTCTTTTAATCGGAAATCAAAGTATTTCTCATTCAAAATGTTAAAACATTGCAGGTCAAGCTGAAGCCTTCTTCGCCACCCCTCCACTAAAGCAATCTTGGCTCCTTCCCATCTCCAGAGATGTATTTGCTCCACTGAGAGATTGCTTGCCAGAATTTCCTCATTTGTTTGTACAGATAAGCTCCTACCAAGTATGTGGCGTTTTTATTCATGTACATATCACACACTTTCTGCCATTCTGAGTTTCTACAACTTGTTTTAGAACAGTTGTTCTGGACAGTATATCTGGACCTTTTTCCATATGGTTCTACATATCCTAGAGAAGCCTCTCATCTCTTTGACAGCTGTGTGGTATCCCCTTTCATGGCTGTGCCATTGTTTTTCTATCCCATCTCCCACTGTACAAATGGTCTTATTCATACCTCCTAGGCCACATGTGGGGATGCTTCTCTAGGGTGGATACAGAAAAGTGAAATCAATGGATGACAAATTTTAAATTGTATTAAATGCTACAAAATTGTCTACCAAATGAAACTCAGACTCTTCCTGCTACATTAGGTTTTCTAGCAAGAGAGAAAAGTGTCCTGGAAAAGCTTTCTCATGCCCAAACTTAGGTGTCTGCCATGATGCCTCAACCAATAAGCTTAGGTGTCTGCTATGGTGCCTCAACCAATAAGCTTCAGAAGCTTCCCTCACTTACTGGTTCAGCCCAAGACCGACTTGCCTGATGGAGTTCAGTGGGTGGGAATGAGTGCTTGGGGCGTTTGCTTCAATTAACCATCAAACCTTTCTTGTCTGCAAATTGTGCTGCTGGAAACAGCGCTGGGATCGGAGCCAGGAGACGGGGTTCCAGATCTCCCACCAGTTACCGTTATCAGACATCTGATATGTGTAGGATGTATCAGATTTAATAAATTTGTCTTATGTTGACTTTGTCAGGGTCCCCTAAATGTTCTATATTCAGATTTCTTCAGTAAATTATAAAAATTTTTATTTACTCACTCTGACAACTATCCATTGCACTAGCTTTCTTTTCTGGGGAGCAGATTAGCTGGGAGGTTTCAAACATGCCTGGGTTTGATCCCAGCTATATAATTCATTAGGATTGTTATAACAAACACCACAGGCAAGATAGCTTAAACAGTCGAATTGTATTGTCTTGCAGTTCTGGAGGTTGGAAGTCTGAGATCTAGGATGTCATCAGGATTGGGGTTTTTCTGAGGCCTCTGTCCCTAGCTTGCGGCTGGCCGCCTGCCCACTGTGGGCATTCACACAGCCCCTTCTCTGTGTGGGCACATCCCGGGTATCTCATCCTCTTTCTATGAGGATAGTAGCAATATTGACCCCAATGACTTCATTTAAGCTTGGTTACCTTTTTAAAAACACTGTCTTCAAATACAGTCACAGTCTGAGGCAGTAGGGGTTAGGGCGTCAACATAGGAATTTGGGGAAGAAAGAGCCTAATTTAGCTCATAACACTGGTTCAGACACTTCTCTGCTATATCCATTCATTCCACAGCGTGAAAACTTACATGGCATCAGACAGCAGCCAGGAGATGGGGAGAAAGCAGTGAACAAGAGAGGCACATCTTTGCCTTACGGAGCTTACGTCTTGATGAAGACAGATGATCTCCAGACTAATATGTGTGCTGGAAAACAGGAAAATAAGCACTTTTCTGAGAATAAAATGGACAGATGAAATAGAGAATGCCTGGGAGCTACTTTAGCTAAGTCAGTCAGAAAGGGCCTTTCTGAGGAGGTGACAGTTAAGTCAAGCCCTGGATAATAAGAAACTATGCATTTCAAAAAGAAAGAATAGCCGTGCAAAGGCCCTGAGGTGGGACTAGCTTCAAGTATTGAAATAGTAGAATTTCATATTCTAAATTTCTATGAGACTTAAAAAACATTTTTTATGAAATTTTCCAAACACATCCAACGTAAACAGAGGTGTAAAATCAACCCACATACTTCCCATCATTTGGTGTCAACAACCATGAACATTCTGCCATCTGTTTGTTTTTTCAAATCCCTGCCTACCCAGTCCCTGAGCTCCCACTAACAGTATTTTTATAGTTCTCTTCCTAGATGAAATTTACATACATTGAGCTGCATGCCTCCCCAGTCTCCCTTCCTGCCTCCCCAGTCTCCCTTCCTGCATCCCCAGTCTCCATTCCTGCATCCCCTCCTCTTGGCCCAGAGTTCTGCAGAGATGGGGATGGTGTCTCACTCATCACTAAGCCCCTGTTTGTCATTTGACTAAAGTCTTCTTCTTATTATTAATTTTAAAAGCATATTATAATTTAATTTGACACCACAAATTTAGCTTGGAGAAGATAAAAATGCCCGAACAGTTGTTCACCTTCCTGGCATATCCCAACAAAAATGCTTTAGCCTAAGATGTTTAGTAAAAACATATTAAAAAATAAGTTAAATAGCATAAAACAATGAATGTATTCTAGAAGACAAGCATCATTATGTTTTTGTTTTCATTCTTACCGTAAACTCAGATGAGAGAGATGAAGGAGAGAGAAAATGGAAAGCTCTTTAACATTTAAGAAAAAGTCTTTAACAATTTGTTTATTTGTTTGTTTGTTTGTTTAATTCACAAAATTAAGTATAGTTATGGTGCAACATTCTCTTCTGAAATATGTACACATCAAGAAATGGCTAGATCAAGCTAGTAGTACATAATTGGGTATGTATTACTGTACATGCTTTTTTTTTTGTGGTGAGAACACTTAAAATTTATTCTCTCAGTGATTTTCAAGAATGCAATGCATTGTTGTTAACTATCACCACTATGGTGGACAATGGATCCCTTCAATTTATTCCCTCCTATCTAATTAAAATTTGTGTCCTTTGGCCAACATCTTCCCAACCTTCTCCTATCCCACAGCCCCTGGTAACTATCTTCTCTTCTCTGCTTCTACGAGTTCAACTTCTTTAGACTCCACATGTAAGAAAGAAGGAACCAGAAAAAAGGGAACAAGCTAATCTTGAAGTCTTCTGATTTCTAAAAAATTATCTATTTCTCAGTGGTCAGTTTCAGAAAAGACCAAAACATTTGGGTATGAGCACTATCTTAAGCACATTGAGAATGCATGCACACTGCATGTCTCAGGCAGGAGAGATGATGTCCGTCCCCCAGGGTCATCTTCTTCCTGGCCCTCTGGGCCCTTCTCTGTGCTCTGGAATTTACTGTGGCCAGAGCTCTTGACCAAAATGTTCATTACCATTTCTTACCAGTGTGATTATTTCTCATAGAGACAAATAGGATGTTATATTTGAATGAGGACAGCCCTGGAAAATTAGGGAATGCAGGTATTGTCACTATTTATTTTTTTCTTGGGAAAAAAAGATGACACCCATCAGATGGGAGCAAATTAAAAAGCCTGGCAAAATCAACTTTTGATAGGAAGCAATAAAACTTCTCATTTATGGCACACGCTCACCAGGCGATACGGGGGGAGATGGCTAGCTTAGCAATTCTCATGATAGTGATAACTTAGAAACGGCCTCAAAACCAAAGGGAGAATGGATAAATCAAATGTGTAATGTTTATGCAGTGGATACTACTCAGCGAGGGACCACTAACAAGCTAGAGCTACCTAGTGTGCAGATAGATGGAAACTGTACAATGCTATTTATACATGTATACAGCTCGAACACGTGCACAACTCAAAACTGGGCTGTGTTAGCATGCATCTGTGTTTGGTAGACATGTCTGGAAATGATGAACGTCATTGCTACCTTCAGAGAAGGTGGGAATCTAATCAAAGGGGGCTAGTCAGGGACAGCCAACCACATCTGAAATGGTTTATTTCTCCAAAAGTATCTGTGAAGCCAGTCAGACCAAATGCCAGGTTTGACAGTAGCAGGTAGGAGCTAATGAGTATTTAGTGTATCACTGTCTGTACTCTAACATTGACTTGAAATACTTCCAGGGCGGTGCCTGTAGCTCAGTGGGTAGGATACCGGCCACATACACCCAGGCTGGTGGGTTGGAATCCAGCCCAGACCAACTAAACAACAATGACAACTACAATAACAACAACAAAAATAGCCAGGCATTGTGGCGGCACCTGTAGTCCCAGCTACTTGAGAGGCTGAGGCAAGAGACTCGCTTAAGTCCAAGAGCTGGAGGTTCTGTAACCTGTGACTCCATGGCATTCTACTGAGGGTGACATAGTGAAACTCTCTCAAAAAGAAATTCGTCCAAATAAAAACAAAAGAAATGTTAATTCATGACCTATTAGATGTCAGACTGTGATATATGCATCGTTCATCTTCAATTAAAATGTCCTATGAGGAAATTATTTCTATGTCTGTTTTATAGGTGAGGAAATGGAGGTTTTCCAAGCATTCTGTGACTTGCCAAGGCCCACACAGCTGGTAGGGGTGGAGTCAAGTTCTCGGTGGAGTTTACCTATTTTTCAAATAAGTGTTCCTTCTGCAACAGCTACAGCCTCCCAAGACAAACTGTTTCCGTGTATCTGTCTCCTGTGGCTGAGATGCCACTCCCTCTTGATCTCTGTCCTCCCAGCTCTCCCTGTCCCCTGGCACCAGGCCTGCTCCCTGCTCTCATCTCCATCCTTTGCCCGGCATTACTGGCCTCAGCCCAGGCTCAGAGCAATCAGGAGTCTCTAGTTTAATAGTAAGAGACTGAATACCTCTGAGTTGTTTCTAGACCTCATCTGAGCAGGCTGCTAGGACTCCCTGCCCTGTGGACACTGGGTGCCTGTGGACTCTGTCTAACACCCACTGGCCCTGCTCTGCCCTGATGGCTGATTCTCTTTCTTCTCCCTCAAATCTTCTTGAGAACTTGGCAACACAATCCTGTCTTCATCCTGTCTCTCTGTCTGTCTCCCACATTCCTGGGCCAGACCACATACTGGCTCACGGGCCTACATGTTGTTCAGTCTTGTTTCTAGTCCTGCCTCTCCCCAGTCTATAACACAAATTGGTACTGTTAGCCAAAATGATGATTTAATCATTCAACAAACACTTACTGAGGACCTGTGATGTGCCAGAGACCTTGAATTTCCAAGGTTGAAAAGATATAGTCAGTCCCCGCCCTCGAAACACTTAAAATACATTATCAAACACATGTTGAGGGAATGTGGCACTTCTTTGCTTAAAAATGATCAATGACTCCCTAAACCCATTGACCAAACCATCTGTGGGAGGTCCTTGAATAGGCATTTCGGTAAGCTAGATAACTCAAATACTGAGGTTTGAGAACCCTGGCCTAAAAGGGGAAAGCCTAAAGCTCTTCGATAGAACTTGAAGTTACTTAACAATATGGTTCCATCAACCCTTCCATTCTCCTCTTTAGCCACCCCACCACCACTGGCCCCCAGGCTTCTTTGGTTTTGGTTACATTTACCTAGAGCAGATAATTTGTTTGAATTATACAAGACGTGATCTGTTTTACACTGACAATATTTTAGAAGTTAAATATGTTATCTCTCAAAGAGCACAATGATTAAAAAAGGATGTACTAAAATACATGCCTAAATATATGTCTGTAAAATATACTTTTTTTTTACCATCTGTAGTTCATGCTAACACAACATTGACCCCTTGCAAGTTTACAGCAAGATGACCAAGACCTCGCTATGACCATTGCTTACATTCCACAGCACCTGATTTGCACCCGGGTTTGGTTGCTGCAATGTCAATGGCCTGTAAATCCCCAGCCTGGTGGAACATCCCCCACCACATGATTTGCACTAATGAGTGGCGCACATTTAAGATGGAACTCCATTAAAGTCATCCTGGGTGATCATCCTGATCGTGAAAGAACGATCTGCTTGAGGTCCTCCAGATGAAGGGGGGATCTGCTCACTCACACTTCTGAGTTGCTTTTGGCTCATCTTTCTGCTTAAAACACTTGTCCTCATCCTGTGTTTTCCAGGCTTCTTTTCTGTTTTTAACTGCAGTTGTCCCTGCCTGGCAGTCTTTTTCCTTCCCTCCTTTTTGTCTAAAAGATCGTCTATTTTTCTCATCCATATTTTGGCCTGCAGGAAGGAGGACTCTGCATTATTCTTTACCCTGGATCCACTAGCTCAGGTCCCCTCTGCTTGTGCAAGAATTCCAGTCCTTCAACAGGATCCTGCAATGTTCTGGGGTGTTCTATTCCACTATGGTCTAGATTCCCGGTCAATTTTCCTTGACAGTTTCAGAGGTGCCCTTAATGCTTGCCATACATTCAATTACTTTCCCCTCCTCTTTTAAGAAAAAAGTGGTAACAAACACATCTAGAACTATTTTATTTATTTATTTATGTTTCAGATTAACGTGAAGGTGCAAACAATTGGTTTGTTAGGTAGAGTCCCTGTTGTAGTTGTGCTCCTCACCCAGGAGGCGTGCCATAGACCCTGGCATTGTGTGTGTCTATTACACACGAGCCCACCAATGCCCCTCCCTCCTCCCCCTCCATCCTGCTTCCTTCCCCTTCCTGCATCTTGAATTGAATTGAGTTTTTCTCTTGCAAATATATGTAGAACGATTGATTATTCTCAAGTGAGCCACAGCAAGGTATGTGTCCACGTTTTCCAGAAAGCTAAATCCACGTGTGCAATAAATATAAGGTGTGATGCTTGTGAAGTTCCTGTGAGAAGTGCGTGCTTAAAATCCTGCAGTTAACACAAATGTCCAACCGTTGATAAACAAAATGTGGTCTATTCACACATAGAATATTATTCAACCCTAAGAAGGAACAAAGTACTGATACAGTCTACAACTTGGATGAAACGTGAACATCACGCTGAGTGAAAAAACCCAGACACAAAGACCACGTATTTTATGCTTCCATTTATATAAAATATCCAGAGTAGGCAGATCCATAGGGATGGAAAGATTAGTGGTCACCTGCCAGGATTTGGAGGTGGGGGAAAGGAATGGGAAATGGCTACCTCATAGGCAGGGTTTCTATATGGGTGATTAAAATATTCCCAAATCAGATAATGCACAGTCTTGTGAATATACTAAAAACCACTGAATTGTACATTTGAAACAGGTGAGTTTTATGGTATGTGAATTATATCTCAATTTAAAAAATCCCGCAGTTACTAAATTGCTACTAAGACTAGAGAGAGAGATAGTGGCTTATTAAGGCTCCCTGAAACATGGTAATAGCCCAAAGATTGGGTGTCATTACCGCCAGTCACACCTGCTCCAGGAGAAGTTACAAGAAGGTACTGAACACCTCCTTGTTTTGAAGCAGAGTCCTGGTTGAGGGCAAAATCCTCAGGCTCATTCCCTCTCCCCAACACACCAAAACAAAGGAGTTCATATAAGCTTAGAAATATGAAAAAGAAGAAATCTTAGATACGATGGAATAAAATGAGAGTGGATATATGTCCCATTTGCTCAGGACAATCTCATTGTAATTAGTAATGTTGCTTGGGTGATAAAGGATTTGGTCACTAAACCCTGTAGCTGAGTGTCAAGCAATACCATACTGAATATTAAATTAAGGGTAATGGAGTAACTCGTTACTCCTTAGACCATCTCCTCAGTCTCTTTTTGTTCTGGAATGTCTAACTCAGTGGTCATGTGACAAAAATCAAAAGTAGGCAAAGCTTCAAAAGGGATCTCCCTTCACTTGGGTAAGTGCCTGACTCTGGTCTCCAAGGGCCTCACCTGCCCGGCAAGGCCATGCTGCCCTCCTTCCACTGGCTACTTCACCTGGTCCCCTGATCTGCACAGCCTTTGCCCTATTGGGGTGACAGTTTTTTTACCTCATCTTACCACTGTTGGTCTTGATCCTCGAGGTGCCACAGCAGGGCAGTGCCTGCCACATAGAGGCCTCCTGAAGCTCAAGTGCTGTGGGGTTCGGGATGAGCATTTTCTGCGTTCCCACACCCCTCTTCCCATGGCCCTGGCTTGGGGCCCTTTTGTTACTTGCTGCCACTCACCTCCAAAACACGGCAGGCCCTACGCCCCTAGGGTCCTGTATGGGATCTGGTTTCTGGCTCCAGGCTTCTTCCTCCCCTACTGAGAATCCTTTCATAGGGGCTCAAGGACACTCCCTGAAATGTGACATCAGCTGTTCCCCGGGGACATCACCTTTCTCAGAGGCATGAGGATAGACCTAAACTCTTTGTGGACATAGTTTAGGGTTTATCCCTAGGAGAAGAAGAGAAAGGGGAAGAAAGGGAAAGAAGCAGAGAGAAAAATCTGCAAAGAGATACCTCAGGGTGAAGATCATCGTCTAACTCTTTGGCAGACCTCCTTGCATCTTAGCTTTGGCCCTACCAGGAGCCTGAATATAATTTTATTTTGCTTAGTATTAATATTACGTGTTTATATATCTCTCCACTCCACTTGACCGCAAGTCCCTTCAGGTCAGGGACCATATTCTCCCAGAGGGTCTGGCATATGAAGACGCTAAGGAGTATTTGTTGAACCAATGCCTTAATTGAAGTTTACCTCCTTATCTCAACTTTCTTCACCAGACACACATGGCTCTGGATTTACTAATGAATAACAAAAATGAATTCAACTTTAAGTTTACTCAACTGCTGAAAGAGAAAAGAGTTTTTCTTTATAATTGATTTTAATTCACAGAAGCTAGAAAATTTCTTCTACAAACTTTGGTTAAATTGGAGGAGAACCCAAAATGTGGTCTGTCTGGTCTTAAGCAGTGAGCCCTAAATCCTATTCCATTCCATGTTGAACACCAGAATCTGGCCAATGGCTGTAGCTGCCAGGTGATTCATTCCTTTTCTTCTGCTCCAGATACCTGGAGAGAATGCTAAAGGTTAAGAAATGATGGACAACTGATCACTGACAGCCAGCTACAAAAGATGCAGTGTGCACATTTTCCCTTTTCTGGAAGAAAACAACTGTTTGCTTAGTTTTGCTTCATTTTGATGACTTGGGTGGGGAGCTGGTTACTACACATATAAAGAAGAAAGGGAGGGGGCTCAGTGCCTGCAGCTCAGTGGCTAGGGCACTGGCCACATACACCAGAGCTGGAGGGCTTGAACCCAGCCCCAGCCTGCCAAACAGCAATGACAACTATAACCAAAGAATAGCCAGGTATTGTGGCGGGCTCCTGTAGTCCCAGCTACTTTGGAGGCTGAGGCAAGAAAATCACTTAAGCCTAGGAGTTGGAGGTTCTTGTGAGCTGTGATGCCACAGCCCTCTACCCAGGGTGACAAAGTGAGACTCTGTCTCAAAAAAAAAAAGGAAGGAATGAAGGAAGGGAGGGAGGGAGGGAGGGAGGAAGGAAGGAAGGAAGGAAGGAAGGAAGGAAGGAAGGAAGGAAGGAAGGCAGGCAGGCAGGCAGGCAGGCAGGCAGGAGAAGATGCATCATAGTGGACTCCCATGATTTTTGCCTCCCAGCATGCCCACCTCCTGTGAATAGTGCTTATCCTTCTTTTAGGAATCGTTTCCTCCCACTGATGGGGCTTCCTCAGTAAAGCCATGTTTACCCTCACCTTGCTCTCTCACCATCTAAGGCAGTGATTTTCAAGTAGCATGCTGAGAGAGGATCTTAGGTGTGTCATGAAAATTTTTAAAGATCATTAATTAAATTGTTTTTGAAAGAAGTTTAAAGCATAGTAGGTATATTCTTTTTTTTTTTTTTACTGTTTTTTTTTTTTGATCAACATAATTTAAGTGTACCACAAATGTTTACCTATAGGTTCAAGTGTGCCATGAGATAAAAAAGGTTAAAAAACACTGACACAAGGGTTAGCCCCAGATATGAACTATATTGATTAAATTTCTACCCCAGGGTTAGAAAGAGACTAAAGGAAATTTTGAGAGTGAAGTTTGAAAGAGATTGGGAGCCACATTTATTGCTACACAGAAGAAAGACAATTAAATCTTGTTAATTAATGTTTGGATGGTATACCTGTTTTGTTTTCAATCTAAAGTCATTGAATTTAAAGTGAATCTTTTATACGCAACATACAGTTGGATTGTAATTTTTTACCCACTCAGCCAGTCTCTATTCTTTGACTGGCATATTTAGTACCCAGTAGATCATTTAGATTTGAGGTAATTGTTGATATGCTAGCATTCAACTCTGCCATTTTACTATTTGTTTTCTATTGGTTTCTTTTTTTTTTTTATTAATTGATAGCTGTATACATTAATGCAAACATGGGGTACATTGTACTGTTTTCATATACAATTTGAAATACTTTCATCAAGCTGGTTAACATAAATATTCATGTCATTTGCTTAGTCATTGTATCGAAACATTTATATTCTAGTTCTAGAAAAGTTCACTTGTACCCTTGTTAGATATATAGGTGATCTTTCTGGTCACCCTCCCACCACCCATCTGCCCTTCTCCCCTCCCCTTCCCCACCCGCTCCACATATTCTTGGGCTAGAATTAAGTTGTATCTTTCATTTGAAAGCTATAGATTAGTTTCATAAAAGGGCTGTGTACATTGGATACTTTTTCTTCCATTCCTGAGATACTTTGCTAAGAAGCACATTTTCCAATTCCATCCATGCATCTTCTCAGACCACCATGGAATAAAACTTGAACTCAACAACAACAGGAATCTGCAGACTCATACAAAAACATGGAAGCTAAATAACCTTATGTTGAATGACAGATGGGTTAGACTTTGACATTCTTTTCCACGGTGCACGAGAGTTCCACAATCTCTACATCGTCACTAGCATGCATTATTGCTTAGCGCTTTTTTTTCCCAGACCTTTTTGATCTCCTGTCACCACACTTGAGCGTATATTGTTAAACTTCATGGCATACTTAGATTATGTTGACCCCCCCCAAAAAAAAGAAAAGAAAAAGCAAACAAAAGAATATACCTAACTGTGTTTTGAACTTCTTTCAAGAATAATTTAATTAATTGTCTTTGAAAAACTTTCTCAGAACAGTGGTTGACAGTCACTGATGTAAGCACTTACTACTATACATTTTCCTCTTTTTCCTGCATTTTCTGTGTTCCATAGGTTTTGATATGTTGTGTTTTAATTTTCATTTGTTTCAAGAATTTTTTTTTTTTTTTTTTTTGTGGAGACAGTGTCTCACTTTATGGTCCTTGGTAGAGTGCCATGGCGTCACCCAGCTCACAGCAGCCTGCAACTCCTGGGTTTAGGTGATTCTCTTGCCTCAGCCTCCCAAGTAGCTGGGAGTACAAGAGCCTACCACAATGCCTATTTTTTGTTGCAGTTTGGCCAGGGCTGGATTTGAACCCACCACCCTGGGTGACACCCTACCCACTGAGCCACAGGCACCACCCTTCTTAAGGATCACTCAGGAGAATGTTGCTTAATTTCCATGTATTTGTACCATTCTACTATTCCCTTTGTTATTGATTTCTAGTTTTATTCCATTGTATTCAAAGTAAAGACTTGATATGATTTCAATATTTTTGAATTTCTGATTTGTTTCGTGGCCTAAAACATGGTGTATCCTTGAGAACGATCCGTTTGCTGAGAAGAACGTGTATTCTGCAATTATTAGATGAAACTTTCTGTAAACATCTATTAGGTCTGTTTGGTCGATGGTAGAGATTAACTCCAATATTTCATTGTTGATTTTCTGTCTGGATGATATGTCTGATGGTGAAGGTAGAATGCTGAGTTCTCCAGTGATTATTGTACTATGGTCTCTCTCTCTCTCTAATGCTAATACTATTTGCTCTATATATCTGGGTGCTCTAGTGTTGAGTACATATATGTATATTTAGAATCATTATATCCTCTTGCTGAATTGACTCCTTTATCTTTATATAATGAGTTTTGTCCCTAGTTTTCGTTTTGAATTCTATTTTAATTGATGAAAGTATAGCTACTCCTGCTTTTTTTCTTTACATTTGCATGGAATATCTTCATATATCTTCAGTCTATGTGTGTTTCTGCCAGACAGCGTATAATTTACTTTTTATTTTATTTTATTCATTCTGCTACTCTTTGTCTTTTGATTGAAGAGTTTAGTTCATTCACATCCAGTGTTGCTACTGGCAGGGAAGAATTTACTGCTGCCGTGTTGTTATTTGATTTCCAGTTGTTTTGTAGTCTCCTCTTTCTTCCTTCCTTCCCGCCTCCCCTTGTTAAAAGTAGTTTTCTTCATTAGTGTGTTTTAATTTCTTGCTTTTTGTTGTCTGGTTATCTGTTGTAAGTTTTTTGACTTGAGGATACCATGAGGCTTGCAAAAGCCATTTCATAGTTAATTATTTTGATGAACAAAGAGAAACCTAAAGGAAATTCAGCCCTTTAATTTAATCCCCTGTTGCTTTTTAATTTTTTGTTGCTTTTATCCACATCTTTTTATAGTATGTGTCTCTCAAAAAAGTTGTGGTAGTTATTTTTCAAAGATTTGTCTGTTAGTTGTTCAACTCAAGAAGTACTTGACATACCATGACTACAGCAATGGAATATTTTGTATGTGTGTACTTACTGTTACCAGTGAATTGTATATCTTCACATTATTTATCATTATTTATTAATGTATTTTTCTTGAATTCTGAAGAACAACTTTTAGCCTTTTAGTATTTCTTACAGGTCAAGTCTTACAGGTCATGATTGATGGAATTCCTCAGCTGTTATTTGAGGAAGCTTTTATTTTTTCCTTCATATTTGACATATTTGAAAGATATTTTTATAGGATATAGTATAATATTCCAAGGTTAAGTTTTCTTTCTTTCTTTCTTTTTTTTTTTTTCTTTCTTTTTCTTTTGGTTCCCTCAGCCCTTTTACTATGTCATGTAGTATGGGCCGCTCTCTCCTTGTCTGTAGGATTTCCACTGAAAAATCTGCTACTAGATGTATCAGAGCTCCTTTATATGTAGTTTTATTTGTGTTTTTTCTTTTCTATCTCTTTTTTTCTTGCTTCCTTTAGGACCATTTCTTTGCCTGTAACCTTATAGAGATTGGTTATTAAGTGCTGTGAGGTAGCCTTGTTTGAGTTATCTGTTTGGTATTCTATGATCTTCTTATGGCTGAATATCAGTATATTTCTCTTAGTTTAAAAAATTTTCTGTTATTTCTTTGAATAAACTTTCAGCATCCTCTTTATGCCAATAACTCTTAGATTTGCCCTTCTGAGATTATTTTCCAGAGCTTGTAGTTGTGGCTAATTCTTTTGTATTCTTTTTTCTTTCTTTCTTTCTTTTTTTTTTCTGAATACATTTTCAAACAGTTGTCTTCAAGTTCACTAACCCTTTCTTTTGCTTGGTCAATACTGTTGTTGAGAGACTGTAATGAATTTCTCAGATTGTCCACTAAATTATTAAGTTTCAGAATTTCTGCTTGATTGTTTTTTAATTATTTCAACCTCTTAGTTAAATATCTCTGATCAACTTCTGAATTCCTTCTCTGAGTTGTCTTGAAATCCATTGAGCTTCTTTCGGACAGCTACTTTGAATTCTTTCTCTGTAAGATCACAGATCTCTATCAATCAAGGATTGACACTGGTACCTTAGTTTCTTTCGTGAGGTCAAGTTTTGCTAGATATTTCTGATGCTTGTAGATGTTCCTCAATGTCTGCCATTGAAGAGTTAGGTATTAATTTTAGTCTTCACAATCCAGGTTTGTTTGAGCCCATATTTCTTGAGAAGGCTTTTCATAATCAAAAGAGAATTGAGTGTTGTTCTGTAAGTCTTTGGTCATGTAGCTATATTAGCTGGGGATGCCATAAGCCCAATATAGCTGTGACTTTTACGGTTTCCTGGTGGTACTACCTTGGTGGTCTTGGGTATGATATAGAAGAATTATCTGTATTACAAAGCAAAGTGTCTCATTCTCTGTACTGGGCTGCTAAAGCTGGGGGGAGGAGAGATATGGCCCCCTTTATGGCCAGCACCACTATGAACCCATCCCAGTCTCACCCAAAGCCAGTGATGACTGTTGCCTGGATACCCCTGATATTTACCCTGACCTAAGGGCCCTTTAGTGAGGATGTGGTGAATCCTGTCAGGACTGGTCTTTCCTTTCAGGCCAGTCTAGAAATGATATCCAAGAACTAAAGTCTCGGCTATAGGAATCTGCATGGAACTTCAGTTTACTGGGAGCAGCTATCCAGGTTGCAAACAAAGTCCACTAAACATTTCCCTTTCCTTTCCCTAAATGGAAGAAGAATCCCAGAACCAACTCCAGGCTTTGTGGTTTGACTGCCTCACAGATTTATCCAGGGCCTCACTTACTTTTTATCAGCCAATAGTGGGTTTAAATGGAACTCAAGTTTTGGCATGGAGGATTTCTCTCCAGCCAGGCTAGTCTAAATTCTCCCTCTGTGAGCATTAGAAGAATTCTTTCCGGAGCTGTGTTCTCTGTGCCAGGGTAGACTTGAATGGATGAGTGTCAATGTGCATCCCACTTCTCTCCCCCATCCCCTCCAGAAGGCATGGCACTGCCTGCGAATGGGGGAGAGGTAAGAAAATCAATTGAACATTGTATTTTATGCCCTCTTCTTTGTATCTTTCAAGTGATATGATTGCTCGCCTGATTTTTGGTTCTTGTGTAGGTTTTTCCTTAAATGGATAGTTGTTGAATGTGGTGTCTGTATAGAAGGTGTCTATTTAGCCATCTCGCTCTAACCTCCTCCTCTTAATGAAATTTCTGTTTCTAAATAAAACACAGAAAACTGATTATCTGTAGCTTAGGTGATTTAGAAATTTACATTTTTATAATTGTAATAAAGATCCAAGTGTCGTGTATAATTGTGATTGCCTCAGTCAGTCAATACCCTTAAAATTTTGTTAATGTCAATAAATGCAGTATTACACGTTGGAATGAATTAAAATATGAGACCTTTGAAGTTAACAAGACAAAAAAGTTACCTATTACTGTGTGAGAGAATGGCATACAGGAAACTCTGAAAATATTTAATGTCGTAGGAGAGTAGTTTCGGGAAAGTTGCTTTTGTCATAAATTCAGTATACATTTAGTGGTGTCATAGAAAAGTAGCCAAACACTTAGGAGATAAGACATCATTTGTTTTTTGTTTTATAAAGAAAGGAAAAGATAAAATAAGAGCTGATAATCAGTGATGTAATGTTAGCCTCCAGCTCTTGAGAACAGACTAAGCTCTTGATGGAATATTACAGAAGGAAGGGAAAATGCTGGTGTCTATTTAATGGGTCCACCAGTCCCGGCATTTGCTGGGCCTTTTACTTACATCATCCCACTTAATAAAAATATTTTGTCTTAAGTGTTGTCCTTCCAAATTTGTGGTTGAAAAAACAGAGCACCTCAAAAAGTTTTACAAACTGTCTAAAGTCTAATAGGTAGGAAGTTGCAAAATCAACATTTAATGTCAGAACTCTGAACCCAAAGGCCAGTCCCGTAGCTCGTGACACCTCCATCGTCTTTTTGGGTTGATGACTTGATTTGATGAATATCGCTGGAAGTTTTTGCAAAATACTCCTGAATTGAGATTTTTTTGGTGTTTCTCTCCTAATAAGAATGAGGTGATAGGTTTGGAGAAGAAATATCGTAGAGGTAAATTACAATCTCATCACTCACATCGTATCAGTGATCTTTATTGTCAGCATGACTTGTCACAGTCAGGGCAGACCTTCATTAGCTGGCAGAGGTTTGTCTCTGTAATGCTCTTTCTTTCCTCCTTTCTATAGTTTGCTCTTAGGGAGAAAGTCATTATGCAGAGACCGTGTTTAAGGAGCAAACCGTGATAGTCTAGTCCTAATAGGAGCATGTCTACATGAATTATTTAGAGTCCTCTGTACAGATTTTTTTTCACCCATTATTTATCTAACCATTTATTTATACCATTTGAACATTTGTTTTAAATTGTTGATTATAATTCAATAATGTATTTTTTTCTTGGTCAATTTTTTTCTGGCTTTGGCTGTTAGCTCTTTCAAGTGAATCTTGTATCCTTTTGATGTTCTCCTGTCTTCGTCTTATCTATTTTTGAGCACTTCCCCCTTTCTGGCACTGTCAGATATTCTAGGCTTATTATATATATTTCCTTTCCCAGTCCTAGCTCCCAGGATTCCTGCTCACTTTAATTATCACTAGGTTTGCTAATTTTCAAAGAGAGATATTGGTGCTTTGGGGGCCTGTCAGTTGACACAGGAAGGAATTGGTGAGTGTATTCCAGCCTGCGTCTATACAAGACACACATCTATAACTATCGCTCTATGTGACCATCTGTACCTATGTTATCCCAGTGCCATTTTATATTGATGCCATCAACTCTATTACCATTTTGATATTCTAAACATCTCCTTTGCTTATCAATAACCTCCCGTTTCAACAGGAAGAGGCTCCCGTCATGAGCCATGCATTTACTTTATTGCTTTACGCTGGTATATATGTACAGTGGTTTCAAAATTGTTAAGCCATACCCCTTTGGGACAGATTTTATCAGTTATAGTACAATGAGGTTTCTTGTTTCATTTTGTTTTGTTTTGTTTTGTCTTTAGTCTTACAGGCCTCATTTCTTTCACAACTGACTTAAGGTCAAACCACTATTCCTGTTTCTCCCTGATACAATTTGGATGTTTGGCTCCTCCAGATCTGATGTTGAAATTCGGTCCCTCCTGTGTTGGTTGGTGCCTGGTGGGAAGTGTCTGGGTCGGGGTGGCAGATCCCTCAGGAGAGACTTGGTGTCCTACCCATGATTTGAAGGCCTTCTTGGTGAATTAATTCACAGGAGATGGTTATTTAAAGGAGCCTGGATCCAGCTCCTCCCTCTCTGTGATCCTTCTCTTGCTGTGGGATGTGCCAAGCTCCCTAGAGCCCTCAGCAGAAGCAGATACCCATGTGATGCTTCTTGTACAGCCTGTAGAATAGGGAGCCAAATAAACACTTTCATTATAAATTACCTACCCCAGATATTGTTTACAGGAACACACAGGGACTAACGCACTCCTGTGCCTTTTTGAGGTTGTTGTATAATTTGTAATATATTTAGACTCTACTATCATAGTTTGCATCTAACCTCCGGAATGAACTTCTTAATTTACATACGATCAGATTTATTCTTCATGCTGTAAATTCTGTGCATTTTGGCAAATGTGTAAGGCTTTATATTTATCATTACAGTATCATACAGGACGGTCTGACTCTCTAAAAATATCACCCAAGGTTCAGAGTTTCAAGGCTTCCTCCCAACCCTCTGGGAAATACTACTGATTGTCCTCATTTTCTTGGTTTTTCCACAATATCATATAACTGGATTCATATAGTTGTAGCTTTCTGAAATATGCAAGATTGGGTAGAGTGAGAAGAGGTGAGTGGTATAGTAAGTTGTCAGAGGACGGGGTGAGTGGATTCCTTGAATTGCTTGGAGAGGTCATTGCAGCCATCAAGGGAGAGTTACGTTTCACTAGTGTAGCAAAATGACCTAACAATTGATCCAGGAATTGGAGTTAATTTGTGAGATTAATGTGGCTACTTAGTAAAAGGAAAAGGAAGTGACATTGAGATAGCCTCGTCATAAATTACCCTTAAGGAGTAACGTCAACTGTCATTCATTGAGCACTTACTGCATTCCAGGATCTGTGCTGCGCACTCTCCCTTATCAGCCCACATTGCTTTCACAACATAATTTTATGACACATTTTTATGATAAAGTGTTTTATTTAGTCATCAAACATTTAATAGGGTCCTAGGAGTTATAAGATCTCATGCCAGGGGTATGATAATCATTAACGCTATATCCTTCTTGAAAGGCTATTTCATAAAACAAATTTATAAGCAGATAGTAACAAAAAGGTGGTAAATGCCTTGGTAGAATAACATGCAGAGTGGTGACTTATAAGAAGCAGTAAACCGTTTGGGGTATATCCAGTTTTTCCAAGCTAGAAAGTGAAGCAGCTAAAATTTAAATTCAATCCACAAACCATTCAGCCTTCTTTTATTTGTTATAATTTATAAAATCATGAGAAAGTCCTTTAGAGTTTACAGAAGAGCTGGTACAGCTAAAGCAAAAAGTAAAAACAGTGCCAAGAATTAACACATAGGAGAAAAGTGAGTATGCCTTTACTTTTCTTGATGAAAACT
The DNA here is from genome assembly GCA_963574575.1 of Galagoides demidoff. Taxonomy (NCBI): domain Eukaryota; kingdom Metazoa; phylum Chordata; class Mammalia; order Primates; family Galagidae; genus Galagoides; species Galagoides demidoff. The sequence continues at coordinate 52,256 of CAUYQV010107685.1, forward strand.
GGCATTCTAGATTGATGTTGTGGAGGCCATAAAAAGGGTTCTCAGTCTCATACTCGATGCCTGATGTCAGCCTGAACTTTGGAGCAAAAGCTTCTAAACGCATTTTATTTACAAGTATTTGTTTTTGATGATTAAAGGAAAGAGACCCAGAACCAGAGCTAGAGAAACAGAGAGGGAGAGAGACAGAGATGGGGTGAGGCGTGGAGAGAGGCAGGATATAAATTTCTCTAGAAAGTATTATGGAAATCCTTCTTGATTTTCCCTGGGCAACAGCAGCAAATTTCTCATAAGAAGGAACTTTGAAAGGTTTGCTGATTTGCAAAATATGGCCTGAGTGATATGTACATTACTTGCATAATTGGTTCTGTACGTATTTATGGCACATGCTATTCTGGAAATGCACATTCATTACAGCTATCGCTGGCTCTGTTCCTGATAATCGTTTACAGCTACTTGTCCCAGTTTATTATCAGAAAAGTAATGACTCAGCAATTTTATTCTCTCTCCTTTAACAGCCCAATCTTAGAATTCCAAACCCTGGTACACAGTAACAGGAAACAAACAGATTGTTTAGAAACAATCTGTTTCTAGATACGGAGCTATACATTTTGGTAGAGATTATATAAACATCAATAAATAAAACGTTCCATTTGTTATCCTTAATGATTTCTCTACTGCCCTCAAAACAGTTAATTTCTGAAATAATGTGATTTTTAATGTCTGTATTGGTATATAATTTGTTTTCACATTTCTCTAATTTTTGCATAGCTTGTTTTTTTTTTCTGTAACTGTTGAGATAACCACAATGTATAACTGTAATTTTTCAGCTGAGTAAACAAAAGACCAAATAAGAATGAAATCAGAGGCTCTTCTAACCACAGTTCTCATGTTTTCTTGTGGCTTAGAGACAATCCCAAGGACAATTTCCACCCAGGGGATCCCTGAGCTCTTCTGTTTGAATATTCTACTTCTTTT
>CAUYQV010107688.1:0-46601 GCA_963574575.1 Galagoides demidoff
TGCAACCAAAAAATGGCCGGGTGTTGTGGAGGGCGCCTGTGGTCCCAGCTACTTGGGAGGCGGAGGCAGGAGACTCGCTTGAGCCCAGGAGTTGGAGGTTGCTATGAGCTGTGATGCCATGGCACTCTACCCAGGGGGATAGCTTGAGGCTCTGTCTCCCAAAAAAAAAAAAAAAAAAAAAGTGGTCAGTGTAGGGACTGGTCAGCTGCTATGGAGGTTCTGTATTTTGTTCTAAATCAGTGGTTCTCAACATTTGGGTTGTGACCCCTTTGTAACAATGAAAATACATCGCAGATTTGGAAGGTTGAGAACCATTGTTGTAAATGATTGCTACATATTCAGTCCATGCCTCATAAGCCAAATATGAATTTATGTGATTGAAATGGGAGCATGCAGCTGATAAGGCAAGCGAAGAGAAGCTTTGCTTCTTTAAGGGACTATAAATTGTGTTAATAACACAATGCCAGGTACTACATGTATGTACCTGGGATAAAATATCACTTGCTAATTTGATCAGAGGTGGTTAGATCTAAGTAGCTTAAAACTAAGTAGACATAACTACTTACTGATGTATGGAAGCAATTTAAGTCAGCCAAATATCTAGATTGGGCTTAGTTCAATAGTCTGTTGAGTTGTGGAATATTGATTGAATTATAATCCCCTTCAGAACTGTTATACCCTGAACTGAAATAAACTGAGCTGGAGGCTTACAGTTAGCTGTTTGCTACATGTGCTGTAGAGATCTTCACCAGTTTAAATTGGACCATTCACTGCACTACATTGTTGATCACATGTTACCAGTATTAGAGGATTTGATGGCATGGTGTGGCTTAGATGACATAGTCACATCATATTAGATGTAAAAAAGCAATGCAGGCACTAAGATTCAAAATTCTTCAGCTCTTTAAATGATGATATCAGGGATGTGGAGCAGCTACAACTCAAAGATGTTATTGGTGCAAATGCAAAATGGTAAAGTTATTCTGGTTTGGCAGTTGTTACAAAGTAAAACAATTCACTTGCCCTGTGATGAGTCAGTCCAATTCCACTCCTAGGTATTTACCCAAGAGAAATTAAAGTATGTCCACCTACAGAATTGTACTTGAATATTTATAATAGATTCAAATTAGAAATAGTCCAAATGTCCATTAACAGAAGAATGGATAAATGAACACATAGACATACCCGTGCTGGAATACTACTCATCAATAAAAAGGAAAGAATTTTTGATTCTCGCAATGTATCTGACTTTCAGAAGCATTTTGCTGAGTGAAAGAAGTTCAGACATTGTGTGTATATATAATTTTTTCCCTTTTTTGGGCGGTGCCTGTGGCTCAAGGAGTAGGGTGCCAGCCCCATATACCGGAGGTGGTGGGTTCAAACCTGGCCCTGGCCAAAAGCAAAAATAAAATAAAATAAAGCTCCTCTATGAAAAAAAAAAAAATTTCCCTTTGTGGGGACTGAATCTTGCTCTGTTGCCTAGGCTGGGGCACGTCATCATAGCTCACTGCAACCTCAAACTCCTGGGATCAAGTGATCCTCTTGCCTGAGGCTCCCACTAGCTGGGACTACTAGTGCCTGCCACCACGCCTGCCTCTTTTTTTTTTTTTTTTTTTTTTGGAGAAATGTTGTCTTATATGAGACCAGGTCTTGAACTCCTGGCCTCAAGTGATCCTCCCACGTCAGCCTTCCAAAATGTTAGGATTATAGGCGTGAGCCCTTGCATCTGACCACAAAAGTTTATATTCTTTACGATTCCATTGTATGAAATTTTCTACGAAGCAAAATCATACAGTAGCAGCAGCATTTGCAACTTAGAAGGAGTGTGGCAGCAGCACTGAATTAACTGCAAAGGAACAGAGAACTTGTAGAAGTGGTGATAAGTCTTATAATTTTATGACTTACGGTGGTTCCAAGACTATACATTTGTCAGAACTAAATGAATTGTACATTTAAGTTGGTGTATTTTTTATTGTTTATATATATTATCCCTTAAAATTCTTCATCTTGTTAGAGATGGCTCTATCAGATAGTATGGAATTTTATAAAGCAAAATTTTAAAACATATTTACTATTATCTTAATCCTGGGTTAGATCCCAGTTGAGACTATCACATGAACAAATTGAGTTTGTCACAAGCATTCTTTTCTTACATTTTAGTTGTGCTTTGGTTGATCTGGGGGCAGGGTGAAGCAAGAGGGATACTAAAGTAGTCTGAGAACAGCTATGTGGTGATTAAAGAATATATGTACACACAGCAGTAGCTATTAAAGGTCAAGTTACCTGCACTAGTACATACTAAAGTCTATGGTAATGGATAAACTTCATGATGGTTTGTATGACCCTTCTGATCAGGATAGTGGTAGCTTTGAAAGGAGAGTGATAAATGAGTAAACCTTGCTATCAGTGAAATACATCACTGCCTTTAAAACCTCTTAGAATGTTGTAACTAAAAGTTCTATTATTAAAAGATGGGGATTATTAGTGCTTGTCCTGGTTGATAGGGGATGTTGTACCAGATTTGTTAAATACCTCTGGTAAATATTAGGAAACCCGTTTATATCAAGATACTGGTTACTGTGCAATGGACAGCCTTTTTGTCTCATACCAATAACTTCCATTTTTAAAGTATATACCATTCCACATGAATGGAAAAGACTAAAAATAATAACTCTTGAAACAAATGTTAATATTCTGAAAAATGTTACAGTGAAAGCACCCCACAACCATCCTGAAATTAATCATTCCAATGTGTGATTTTGTACTTAAACTACACATTCATGTATGTAAACAGCTACCTTTACACAAAAACGTATAAGTGGTATCTTGACTGGATATATATATCTTGCAACTTTATTTTTTCCAGTTAAAATGCTGATAATAGCAGTACCTAAAGTGTTTAGGGGACTGATTTGTTTTTCCTCAGAGTCTTTCAAGTCTTCAGAATGCTTCTCTTAAGTAAATAGAGTGAGAAAAAAGACAAATGACAATTATATACCTAAGAAAACCATCACTATTAACATTTTATAAAAGACTATTACATAAATCTTCAGCCTTCAGTTGAATTTTCAGTTCTTAAATTTATGCCTCATTATTGAGTTGAATGTTAAAAAGCTACACTGCTATATTTATGATTATTGCTTTCATTTTTGCTTAATCTTGCTTTGGATTGGGATTAATAAGCTTCTTGGGAGATAGTTTCACATTGATAGCCAATTTGATAACTAGTGAGAAAGTCAGGGGCAAGTGGACACCCCAAGCAGGGATTTTCTGGAGAAGCTAAATGATAATTAGATTCTATCTATGAAATGTATCATAACTGGCCAAAAAGGATAGGCTGGATATGATTTTACCTGTGTTCCTACAGTTATGGTTCAAGATAATTACAGTATGGTACAGTGGTTCTAACTAATCAAGGACCTGTTAGGTACTTTATGTGGGTCCATTACAACCAAGATGCAGAATGCTGTTACATTGTAATATTCTTATGGTCTTTTACACTTACTAGTAATGGCCATGAACATTTGATGTAAGATGGTAATTGTAGTTGCCATATACTTTGTTATTTTTGTTGACCTGTCACTTCTCACTGGTACTGCTTTAAGGTACATAATCTTCCCCTCTTCTGATGAGGAAAACCTGTTAGTGTAATAGTTCTGTGTGTGAGGTGGTGCCTTGTGGCTCAGTGGGCAGGGCGCTGGCGCTGTATATATGCACAGAGGGTAGCGGGGTTCAAACCTGGCCCTGGCCAAACTGCAGCCAGGCGCCTGTGGTCCCAGCTACTGGGGAGGCTGAGGCAAGAGAAACGCGTAAGCCCAGGAGTTGGAGGTTGCTGTGAGCTGTGAACATCACAGCACTCTACCGAGGGCAATATAGTGAGACTCTTTCTCTAAAAAAAGGAAAAATAATTCTATGTATGATACATAAATGAGCTGTGAGTTTGAGACTCTTAAAAGTCTGTAAAAATAGGTGTTTCAATTCACAGACTCCCAGACCATTATTTTGAATGAAAACTAAGTTGATTTTTTGCTAGTCAGTGGTCAAGGAGAATGATAACTGTTGAATAGTTGAATCTCAAATGGTATATATGTACTATTTCTGAGTGAGTACCACATTTATGTTGAAATGAATTCTTCCCAGAATGTCAGTTTTCGTATTACTTAAAGAGAATATTTTGGGTAGCAGTGGTTGGGAAGCAAACCTTTAAAAAAAAAAATTGTTTTTAAATTTCATCTTGTTGGCTCAGCACCTGTGGCTCAAGCCGCTAAGGTGCCAGCCACATAAGCCTGAGCTGGCAGGTTCGAATCCAGCCTAGTTCCACCAAAACAATGACAGCTGCAACCAAAAAAAAAAAAATTCATCTTGTCAACTTTTTTTTTCTTTTAGAACAAATTCTGTACAACATAAAACAAGAGTATAAACGCATGCAGAAGAGAAGACATTTAGAAACTAGTTTCCAACAGACAGACCCATGTTGTGCTTCTGATGCACAGCCACATGCCTTTCTCCTCAGTGGACCAGCTTCGCCAGGTAATAAATTTAAGTGAAAACGAATGTCATTTGGAATGGGAAAAGTATAACCCAAATTGCCACTAGTCACTTAAGCTACCATTCCCCTTCTTTAATAGAACATTTATACAAAGTAATGTATGATATCTTAAAAACATGGTACAAAGTAAGGAAGCACCAGGTAGATTCCCACCAACCACAGACAACAACTTGTATAAAATATCCCAAAAGTGTCAACATACCAGTACTATGATTTGTAGCCTCCATTTATTGGGGAGGAGAAGTGTAACAGAATACCATAAGCTTCTCTGTTAGGTATAGATGTTATGTGTCCAAGGCTGAACACTGCCATTTTAGAGATTTTTCTGTAATTACTTAACTGTCCATTGTTGATTAATTAGACTCAAAAGTTCTGCTCTTGGAGTATTTATAGAAATACCCCTTATACCTTTTGCTGGAGGAAGTTGGTGCAAATAACCTCTTTTTTTTTTTTAAAGGCAGAAAAAATAAGGGCTACTTGAAGTGAAAGGAAAGTTGAAATTTCTTGTTATAAAAGAGCCAGTTGGTTCTTGCCTAAAGTGTCTTCAGTAAAATAGTTTATCTTGTGACAACATTTGCCTTTCTGTCTTTCTCCCCAGCAGGCATAGGAAAACCTGGAGAGTACAAAAATACACAGGCCATAAAACACTCAAATAAGATTAGAAAGTTTGAAATTATTCCATACTAAATCCTGCAGATTTGGGGGACTTGGTATAAGTAGTTGAAAGATGGTAAGGAAAGGTGAGGGTTGGGGACTAGACCATATCATCAGGAGACCAAGCTCATTATCCTTTCATTAGTTTTAAAAGGTCCATTACCTGACAGCCTTAACTAAGAAAGCTGGGAATTTGAAAGTAAGTTAAGGTAGCATTATAGTTACGGACTAAAGCTAGTATACTTTACAAATGAATGTCTGCTTGGATGTGTATAAAATACTGGTAGTAGTGCCCTAATAGATGGCTGGCTATCAGAATCCTCCGATCTCAAAAAGATTAACTTTAGATGTTCTTTTTAAGACGCGGAAGTGTTTTTCAAAGATCATAGTGCCTTATGTGGTACTTGAAGAACACATTTCTTAAATCTTTTATATGAAGTATCTCATCATTTGATAATGCCAGGTGGTTCTGTAAGGACCCTGGAGCATAAAATTTAAATATTTAGTATTAGGTATACAGTGTTAAGGATTTATTTTTACAAAGTGGTCTCCTAACTAATATTAATTAAAAAACAAAAACTATTAGAAAAAAGGTACAAGATTCAGGTAAAAAAAAATTTTGGTGGCCCTTTAAGATATCATAGAAATAAATACCAGTAAGAAAATACCTGATTTTCTGCTCGTGAAATCGGCTTACAAAGGATCCTTTGCATCCTATTAAACCATAAAGCTTTTCTTAACGTAGGTCTATGTGAAATGTCTAAATGTGTTTTTTAAGTTCACAAAATGTTTTATTAAAAAAAAAATCCTAGCAGGTATAAAAAATACTGAAGGAATATTTCTAATGAAAATGACAAACACTAGATTATCTTTAAAAAGGGTTCATGATGGGCATGGCCACCACTGCTACAATCACCTTATTCCTTTAACATAAAGCTTTTATTGTGCCAACATGAAATTGGTTTTTGTTTTTAAATGGAAACGCCTAAGGAGACTGGAAAGTGGTGGTAGGCAGGTATTGTGAGAAGTTGGAATAATCCCCAGTTGGTTGTGGGTTAGGACATTTATTAGTAGTGGTGTGGCTTTTAAGCATAACTTTGTCTTTTTACAGGTATAATTTGATACTCTGGGACTAAATAAACTTTAAGCATGTTCTCTATTTCTATGGTAGGAAAGTTTAGTCACTAAAACACTTTATGGTATACTATTTACTAGAACAGAGGTTAAGTTTTTTTGTAATGTTTAAGTTTTTTGTTGTATTTTGGATTTTTTCCCACTCATCTTTAGACTTTTCCCCTTATATTTGATACATCCTACTGTTTTTCCAGAGTCACAAGCTGATAGAATTTTTAGTTTAATCCTGTTTTATGATTTCTTAGACAAATCCTAAGGAAAAGGATTTAAAACTAAAAACACTTACATCAACATTGAAGATATACAAATGAAACCTCTTGGGTTAGAAGCCACTTTGTATCATGACTCTGAGTCAGGTGTGGTGTTTTGTTCTTGTTATACACAGGGACTTCATCTGCAACATCCTCACCACTAAAAAAAGAACAGCCCTTATTTACTCTACGGCAAGTTGGGATGATCTGTGAACGTTTGTTGAAAGAACGTGAAGAGAAAGTTCGAGAAGAATATGAAGAAATATTAAACACAAAACTTGCAGGTATTTGAGTTTATTTTAGAGTTTCCACGAAACTCATTTTAAGAACTACATTATTTCCCACATGTACTTTTTATGTCAGTTAAATTACTCTTCCTATATACTGGTACAGTATGTTCTCTAAGAATCAGAGATTTCAGTTCAAGAAAAGAAATTTTCTTGTAGTTCGTGGCCTACATTAGCAAACTCAGGAAGAGTATTCACTACCTTCAGAGGAGTATTAGCTAGCCATGTAGGTTAGCACCAGTATGAGTGAATTAGAATTTTCTTTTGATGTGTGTATCCTGTGCTAAAAATGGACTTAAGCTTTGCATCTCAGTTTGGTTGTGGAATTTTGGACTTTATATCCTTCATAACTTTGCCATCAATCTAATCGGCTAGCGCTGTATCAAACTGCAGTCTTGTTTTAATTATCAAAAAATTCAGTGAAATTTGACAATTTAAGTGCAATCAGAATGTTCTAAGCCATAGATTTTACTGTACATAGGTATGTGGGTCATTGCAAAAGTTTTTAGATATTCAAAAATTAAGAAACATAAGGTCTGTGTGGATGGAAATAAGTGAAGCCCTCGCAGCAACACCCATAAGCTGAGCAAGTTGAAGCTTGAACTTATGAATCAGAAAGGATGCTATTGACTGGAATTAAAGTAGTAGACCATCACAATCTGTCTCAAAACTTTTATAATGACCTACATATTATAAGCTTTTTGATTCTAAAGGAGTTAAATCTAGGTGTTAATGTAGGGCAAGAGAATTTGATGACCTTTTTCTGTTCTGTGACATCTGATAAGGTTTTGTTCTGTCTGCTCATTGCAGTAAATTGCCATTTACAGACCACATATAATGTTTCAGAGTAGAAATGTATCTGTTTTATTGCAAGCTCTTTGTTTTTAATCTTAGTAAATAAACAAACCCCATCTACCCTGTGTATGGGGGCCCCTGTGATTCAAAATAACACCTTGGTTTAGTAGCTTCATGCTTTTGTTCCATTTGATGCACTGAAGTGTTAACTTAGACTTGTTTCACTATACGTCTTTTATTTTGAGACTGGCTCTAATGTATTACAGAGGGCATTTTGCAGATCACGTAATTGACATACACCTTTTTTAATAGAACAATATGATGCATTTGTGAAGTTTACGCATGATCAAATAATGCGACGATATGGAGAACAGCCTGCTAGTTGTAAGTATTTCACCTTTAAAGTTAAAAACTGGGAACAAGACTATCTTCTAATAAGACATAAGCATTTTCATACTCAAGAACAGAAAATTATGGTGCAAACACCTAGAGGAAATAGGCAGCATAACTTTGCAAAGTTTTTGGTTAAATACCTAGGGGCAGTATTGGGAATCAAGACCTGGTATTTGCTTGAACTTTGACTTTTACTTTGCACTAATTTTTCTGTTCTCTCTCCCTTTAGATGTTTCATGAATCACATTTTCTGCATTTGTGACCTGCCTGTTCCTTATTGAATTGTTGCAAGAGGTCCCAGTTATGACATGCAGCAATGCCAGTATCCCCCTGTGAAAACAGGTTACTTCAAGCTTTTGTCAGTGGCAACCACTTTTAGGCGGCAGCAACTGGTTTTGGAAATTTCCCTGATGTCAGTACCACCTGAATGTGGACCTGTATTAATACCAGTGGCCTCGTTTTGCTGTATCATTACAATTTGGCTTCTCATTAATATGTTTGAAAGGGATTAAAACTGGTATTCTAGAACATGCCCTTCTTTGGTTGTGTAAATAAAACTGTAGAATGACACTTCAGATGAAGTTAGTGTGATTTTAATTGTGCACTACAACCAAGCTGTAACCAGTTAATAATTTTAGAATGTAATCCCAGGACAATATTAAGCAAATAGCCTGCAGTGCTTCCCGTGAAATAGTGGAGGAGGGCATTTCTGTATTCCAGGACTTCTTGGGGTTTCAGAATGGGTTTATATGATTTTCCTTTTTTTTTTTTTTTTTTTGTAGTTTATTTATTCTATCAGTCTTTTAAACAAATGTTTATTGCTGCATTTTTCCAGTGTATCATTGTTTTACCACCCTTGTAGTACTGGAATTTAATTGGAAGAATAAAACATTTACTTCTATTCTGCTGGTTTTTACTGTACAGATGGGGGTGGTATGTGAATGAAACCAGGGTTTTAATGGTAAGCATTTTCCAGGAATCAATGAAGTTAGCTTTCTCATATGATTTGAGTGCTTTCAAAAACAGCACTCTGATTCTAATTTGCTGCTTTTGTTACTACACAGTAGAATGACACAGAATCAGTTTTAATAGCTGTAGAATTTTTACCTCAAAGATTCAGACAATCCAAGTTGGTTTTTTTAAGGACTTAATATGCAACAATCATGATTCAGCAAATTTAACTCACTTTCTGTAAATGGTTTCCAAACACAGCTTTCTTATAATGAAGGGGAAAAAAAAAGTTTTGCTGAATTCTGATAAGCATATTCCACTAATTAAGCCAATCCTAAATGTACCAGGTCATACACATTTATAATTGACCTAATTAATAGAAGAAAAAGATTTTTTTCTTTTTAACTTTGGTAATATAACTCTGTTTGAAATAAGCAGCCTCAGCCCTACTGGCAACTCAGACTAGATCACTTGGGTGTGGGGCCTGCTCCTGTGCTTGACCATGTCTGGCCCCACCGTTAGATACCAGTAATCACCCCCTCAAGTTATGATAAACTTAAGTTTGTCCCCACACATTGATTGCCAGATGTTCCCAGAGACAGAACAGTCCCCAGCTAAGAAGCAGGAAAATGGAAGCAGTTAAGTTGAACTATGGAGGTATGGGAACAGGATGTGTATGCATATCATTCTTTCTTAATACTAGCAAGGTCAGAACAATGACCCTTTTTGTTAAATAACCACGTGTGAATTTTCATATAATTTTGAGTTTATAAAAGAGCTGTTTTTTAATAATGCTAAAAGGAAAATGAGTTCTGGCAACCTGAATGGTACCACAAGTAATGGTTTTAATTCTAGAGTCCTAACTGATCCGATAAGAAGTTTTCTTCCACAGCTAAATTTCTGCATATCTTACCAAAAACTCATAGCTTACTTAAAATAATGAGAAATAATTCCAGGAAGTTAATGTGTACAACTTCCTGGACCCAGTAGCTGATTACCAACCACACATGATTTCAACAGAAAGACTATTTGCTACTTAAAGATGCCGGAAATTGTTTTATTAAAAACATCTACAGAATTAAATGTTAGCAGTCATCCTAATCTTTTTTTTTTTGCAGTTTTTGGCTGGGGCCGGGTATGAATCCTAATCTTTTAGTAAAAGGCAGTTCTGAGAGGATACTGTGCTTAGGTTATTTGTATTATATGTTCAGTGGATCTTAAAAACATGCATAGCTATGTAGAATTCTTTGTAAAGGAAAAATGGGCAATATGAGAAAAACACTGAAGGCTTACAATGTCAGAGCTATTTTAGAGTCATGTCAAATTCTTACATAGGCCAAAAAATATATAAAGCGGACAGTGCATCAGCAGTGTCACCTGGAGAGCTTTCAAAGATTCTAGCAGCTAGAGTGGAGAGGACTGTCTCTGCTCCATGTGGGTTCTCCCTCACTTCAAAACTACACAGTAATTAGTGTTAGCAAGTGACTGTTTTGCTAAGGCACCCTAATTGTCTTTCCTTTCTACTCCTGTACTTGCTCTAGATTCAAACTCTGTCTCATTCAAGGGCAGCTCTCCCAGTCCTCTGATCTGGATCTATTTTCTTTCTCTAGATTATTCTCATAAGCATTAATAAAGATGTTACTAAAACTTTTGAGCTTAAATCCCTCTCCAGCTCTCTATTTTACAACTCCTCTTATTATAGCAAAACCCAGAGATTTTCTAAACTTTAGTTTATCACCCTCTCCTTTTTTTCACCAACTTATTTTATTAGGGAAAAATTCAAACAGAAAAGTTGAAAGAATAGTCCCACTTAAGTGAAAGTTATTAGTATTTTGCCATACTTGCTTTATATATTTAACCTTTCAAAGAAAGCTGTAGATAGGACAATATTTAAACGTGGTTTTATGTCCCCAGTACCTCAGGCTATTAACATAAAGTCCTTAACTTCAGATTTTCCCATGTGCCCCTGAATGTTTCATTTTTACTTTTTAGCTCAATCTGAGTATTTTTTTTAAAAAACAGCTTTTCTCCATGCCAATACCCAGAGCAAGATTAAATCAAGATTCTTGGCTAGAGGCTTGGCGCCTGTGGCAAGTGGCTAAGGTGCCAGCCACATACACCCAAGGTGGCGGGTTTGAATCCAGCCCGGGCCCGCCAAACAATGATGGCTGCAACCAAAAAATAGCTGGGCGTTGTGGTCCCAGCTACTTGGGAGGCTGAGGCAGGAGACTTGCTTGAGCCCAGGAGTTGGAAGGTTGCTGTGAGCTGAGGTGCCATGACACTCTACCCAGGGGGACAGCTTGAGGCTCCTGTCTCAAAAAAAAAAAAAAAAAAGATTCTTGGCTAGAATTCTTGGGCTTGTTGACTGTCTTTTGGCAATGTCATTATTTCCAACCCTTTGAACTTCCTAATCTCAAGTTACTAGTTTCTGGTAAACTTGTGGAGCGTGCAAGGTGGTGCTGTGCTTTCCATATAGAATAGCATCACACAATGTGTAGGTTTTCCAGTATTAGTGTTAAGTTTGGACACTTGCTTAGGTCATCTGTTGGTGATGCCTGTTTTTCTTCACACATTGTCCAGTTGACAGTTGCCTTGAAGACATTACAGGGCTCATCCTTGGGCTCTTTGCCAGCTCTTCAAATACTTTGGTAATCTCTTTTAAGCCTATTAGATTATATTCCCCTCCTTGTGTGACCTTTCCACTTGGATACTAATCTCAAAATGCCCTAAAGCAAACTCCTTATTTTTTCCTACCAGTCAGTCATCACTTCATGGCAACTCCCTTCCTCTTCACTAGTATTGGACTCTTCATCTCCTTCACTTAATCTTAGTTCCACCTAAAATCTCCCCATCTCCACTACTATTACTCTTGTCTAAGACATTATCACAGCTGCCCAGATTATTTCAATGGTCTCCCAACTGGTCTTTACTCCTCTAGCAACCAGAGTGATGCTTGGAAGGTCTGAAGTCTTACTGAGGTAGCTTCCTACCTTATTCAAAGTAAGTGACCTTAAAATACTCTGCCCAGTATTTTAATGACTTCACTCCATTCCTATTGAATTCTTGCTCACTCTGCCTTATCCACACTGCCTTTACTAATCCTCCAATGTCCCTTACCTACTTGTGCCTTACAAGGTGTGTTACTATTACCTAGAATGCTCTTCTCCTACAAAACTTAATAGTTCTATCATCACTTTGGAGTTTTTGCTCAACTGTCATCTCAGTGAGGCCTTCTCTGACCACTCTGTTTAACTAACTGCAGCCTGACATTCTGGTTTTCTTTTTTTTTGCTATTTCTAGTTTTAATTGCATTTTTTAAGAACAAAAATATTAAGCATTTTTCAGTGCATGAATATCTAAAAATCCTTTCTTGTGCAAGTACATTTTTCTAAGAAAGGAAAAAAGAAAAAAAGCAACAAGAACCCTGCCCTCACCCTTCCCAACTGTATTTCTCCCAGTGGGTATAAACCAAATTTACTTTTAAAAGCTCATAAAGGGCTCTTCAAGAATGCAAGTTTCTCCACAAAGCAGCATGCTGTTAAAGAGTGTGCAACATGATTGGCAAAATAGAGTTGTTTTGTAAGGCAGAGATTATTTATGTAATCAAAATTCCAAATAAACTTTTCTCCAGCACGAAATGTTAAAACTTTCTGCCCAAGCACTCAAATTTGGGTCCTTAATATTAAATGAAGGTGTTGATGTCAGACTCACTCTCCTGATGTACTTGTGCTCTATCCGCCACTCTATCTTCTCTTTTATCATTTTCTTTTGTGGTGAGAACATGTTTTTCAAAATTTCTACTAATTCAGTCTGCAGCTGAGCATTACTAATTTCTCATCTTCATTATTTGTGATAGCTTCCTGGGTTCTTAATAGTCTCAGTTGGACTATCCCTTCATTCTCTTCTCTCATCCTTTTCTCTAGTGAGCTGCAAGTGTCCAATCAAGTTGATTTTACCCTTTCTGAACTTTTGCATTTTTTGTTAAACTGCAAAACCCAGCCCTGGTTCACTGGTTCACTGAGAAGAGGGGACCTTTTGAGAAGTCTTTGGGCTAGTTGACTTGAGGTTCATACAATAAAACTTGCTGTTTCAGCTTTGGGAAAGCCCCTAAAGACCATAAAGTCCTTCTGAGCTCAGCATCAGAGAGTTCATTGCAAGTTTGAGATTTTCAAAGCTGATTTTCTCTTTAGGTCTTTGGTTCCATGCAAACAACACAGACAGCTGAAACGTGGTTACCTCCAAATCGTATTGACCTATTTCATTCTTTTTTTTTTTTTAGAGACAGAGTTTCACTTTATTGTCCTGGGTAGATTGATGTGCCGTTAACAGCTCACAGCAATCTCTAACACCTGGGCTTAGGCAATTCTCTTGCCTCAGCCTCCTGAGTAGCTGCCACTACAGGCACCTGCCACAATTGACCCAGCACCTTTTTTGTTGTTGCAATTTGGAGGGGGCTGGGTTTGGACCTGCCACACTAGATATAGAGGGCCAGTGTCCTACCTACTGAGAGCCACAGAACATTCATTCTTAAATGTTATAATTCCATTTGACATGAGATGATGCCAATGTAATTTTCTACTGCTGTTTTTTGGTAGAATTCTTCTATTTCAGATACTAAGTCCTCCAGTTTAGTAAGTTTCTCAGAACTTACTGACCAGGCACCAGCATTCAGAATTTTTATATTAACTGAATCAGCTGGTAAAGCCAATTTATTATTTTTGTGCATTTTCTTAAGAGCTTGGTTCAAATCTTCAGATACTTTTATGTCCTGAAACATTCTAGCAAGCTTATTTACATAATCTGCAGGCATACCAACTTCTCTTAGCCACTCTACTATATTTTCTTCAATTTCACTATTAGCAGAGATGTCTAATATAAGACTTCGTGTCAAATGAGCTTTGTAATACCTCATAAAAACATCTTTTTTCTGTACATAGTTAAGTACCAAGAACACTTCTTCAAGCTTTGCTTTAATCGCTTCAGAGGTTAGTTTTTTGCTTAATAGTGTTTTTCTTAGCAACATGTCACAGTAATTGGCAGGCAGCTCAGGGCATTTTGATTCAGGCTGAGTTTTCAGCCCTACCCCCTTCTGCTTCAAAGGTAATTCAAGTTTAAATATGGTGGCAGCATTAACAACTGCTTTATATGCCTTATCTCTTGCTATAAGAAATCATGGATCATCTTGAAAAGCTTCTTTGATGAATTAACTAAATCTATTATATAGTGTAAATAACTGCTCTACATATTTCTGAGTCAGTTATAGTTTTCAGCAGCTTCTACCATATGTGCCAGGCCAGCACTAATGATGTGTTCCTCAAGTCTTTCAACATTGGCTCTCTCCCATTGGGAACTTTGTCCATCAATGAAAACATTAATGTAATCTTTAAGTTTCATTTTGCTAAGATAGTTTCCTTAAATGATGTTGCCAGGGCATTTACACAGCATTCCATGAGTGCTTCAACATTCTCGTCTTGTTTCTAAATAACGGAGTGCTTGTTTTTCTTCTAAGTTAGCATTTATTTCATATAATTCTGTACACCATTTTGTTGTACATACAAGGGCCTGAGTTCTATAAAAACTCTGTTGAATCCAAGTATGCCTTCTCAAAATTGTCCCTATAAATTTGAAGCTTATCATTAGGATTAGAACAAGCATTAACATACTCCAATGACCAGCTGAGAATCAAAGCTTCTCCCAATCTTTCAGCATGTACCAGTTTCACTGTAGTATCTTAGAGTCTGTTCTTTGTATTTGAAAAGATTGACTCATTCCATGTGTCAAGCATAAGCTTTCGAACAATACTATCTTCTGCATTTGATTTTTTATTGCTGCCCATTAAAGTAATCTCTAGTTGACAAGAAGGTTTTGGTGAAGTATCACATTGTGTAGAAAGAATTTTCACCATTCAACAATATATGTTTTTAGCAAAGCTGTATCATCTTGATGGCTCAGTACTCATGCTTACACTTGCTTACTAAACTCAAGAATGTCTTCTTTTAAAGCCTGATGGATTTCTGCTGAGCCTTTATCATCCCAGAGACATACGCATACAGGTCCAAAAACAGATCAAACCACTGCTGTTATGTAACAGATTCCTGATATAAAAGCTTCAAAACAATTGGGCGCATGAAATCCCATGTGTCTTCAAACTGAAGAGAACCTTTATTTGGTCAATAGGCAGGCGGGACACCCAGAGCCTATCAACCCAAAGGCCACAGACCGTGCTCTGGTCAGTGGCAGCCACTGCTGCTTCCCTTACGATGGAAAACTCCCAAACACTCCTACATTTCGTAGCAGAATCTGAACTGAGGCTTTCCTGAAGGCCGAACCAAACCTGGCGCTCATGTAGGAAAACCCAAGCTGGGGCCCATCCTGATTTTCTTTTCCCTGCTTTTTTTCTGTAATGTATCAAATTGTCTGTTTTACCCCTGTTAAAATGCAATGAAGGCAAAGATCTTTGCTCACTGAAGTGTCACAAGTGCCTAAAGTGCCTGACACACAGCACATGCTCAGTGTTGTTTTAATGAATTTCAAGCTATGTCAATCCAGGGTTTTCAGATCAGTATTTCCTTAAAAGATTCAATAAATCATAATACTCTTTAAGCCATTCTGGTTGCGGGTTTCTGTGATTAAAGAATGGACACAGAACTCAACTAACATTTCATAGGATGGCTTAAGGGTTTTGTGTTCTTGCTGGTTACCACCAAGGTGCTGCGTGTTCTGATTTTGTAGCTCATTTGGGTACTCACTATGAAAGCAGGGCAGGCTTTATCTTGCTACTTTCTTGAACCTCATCTTTAAGTGGGTAGTAAGGAAAATCAAAGTGGGTCAGTGCACAACATGCTTCTAGGTTGCCAAAGTCAGGCAGGGTGACATAACCTGCCCAGTGAGCTGGGGCCTCAAGACAGGTGAACCTGCAGGTCTGTGCAGGGCCAGTTCCTTTGTACCTTATAGAGTAATAAGCATCTTGCTATATGAATATCGTTTAAAGAAATGGTCTCTAAACACTGGTGCTCATCTGCATAATTTGAAAGCTGGAGGAAGCAATACCTGTACGTATAGAATGTGTCCTCATTAACAGCATGGACTACTGGGAAACTTTCCCCTTGCCTCACTTAAACAGGCAATAGATGGGAAATACTTAAAATCATCTATACATTCTTTCCCTAGATGTTTACCAAGCATTGTGAAAAAATGAAACATGGTTGGTTGACAGAGAATGACTAGAACATTGATAAAAAGTACTGAGCTAATTGCTGTGAAGATAAGTCATGGAATGATTTCTCACACAAGAGAAACTTCCTTGATCATAATTCATTTGGCAAAGTCTGTGGTCCAAGCCCTCATTCAGGTACCCCTAGAATGACAGGCTCTACCTTTTATACATGGATTCCAAGGCGATGTTTTTGTTTGCATGTAATACATTCCTGAACTTTCATGTTGACAGTCCTATATACCTATGTACAGGTATCTAAATTCTACTAAAAAATTCTGGCATCTTTCAGATGAAGATGGTAAAATACTTAATCCACCTTAACTAATGCTACTCTGGTAATTGCCTTTCTCAAAGCTATGCAGGGCGTGCTTTCTCCTCTTACAGCTGACTCTTTGTAGGTTGGGTTTCCCCTTCTTTTTATTTGAACCTTGGCAACCTCTGACAATCAGTTTGGAGGATATATTTCATCTAGCATTTTTATGTTTGGTGAATGGGGTAGGGAGCAGCTCATCTTAGCCCACCATGTTGCCAGAGATCTAAGATACCCTTAATTCTAAACCTATATTAATACCTCCTTTTTTCCCCCTTTCTCATAACACAGGCTGAGAGAGAATAATACCTCTTTTTATACTGTAGAATTAAGGAGGCTTGGGTGAGCATCCAAAATGTGAAATGTTCCAAAATTCCAAGTGCTGATAATGATGGTCAAACAAAATGCTTATTGGAGCATTTCGGATTTGGGATGCTGAATGGTTAAATATAATGCAAATATTCCAAAATCCAAACTGCTGGTCCCAAGCAATTCAGACAAATATTTAATATTAAAATTGTCCTTAACATCCACGTGTATACATGCATATATACACACTCTCTTTCCCACCAAGGATTTCCAATCAAAACAGTTGTTTTTGGACATGGATTTTTTCCACATTTGTGTGGTAATTTGGGGATGTTAATGAGGAGTCTTAAATATATAAATAAATCCCAAAATTCTCTTGGGAAAAGAACATTAGATAATGAGCTTTGGGTAACTGTTCCATTAGGTCATGAGTTCTTGCCATGGAAGAGATACAGGTGTCATTTCATCTTGGCCTTCCTTTCCTCATCTGAATTTTACAAGTTTGGGATGAGACTTGGAGAGGCCTGACTGGCTCTAAGATTATTTTGGGTCATCCATAAGTAGAATATTTACTACCTTTAAGTATAAAGCTTAATAACTTTGGACCTTTTCAAAGTTGTAAGACTAAAGGAAATCAGGAGGCAGAGGCAGTTTTAGAAGCTGTGCAGTCACCAGGAGAAACATGCCTCTAGAATATTCACATTAGTTACTGTACAATACGCTAAAAAGAGTATCAGTGCATGAAACTGGGGAGGAGGAATGAGAATGGCTAAAACAACTGCAAATAATTTATACTACTGGGTAAAGGAATTTATTATATTTGTACACTGTATGTTTAAGAATGACTTACTAATAATAACTTTGTGGTAAGAAATCAATAATGTGTGAGAGGTACTCTAAATATGTTTTGACATACACCTGTTTGGAATGAGCAGTGTACTTTCTTGAGTCTCACATGGGGATTACACATTTCTCTCCTCACAGAAATAGCCTCCTCTAGTGGTGTATAGATATATGTGACCGCTCCCCCTCTTCTGAGGTGAGTGAGACAGCTCTGGCTTCCTCATCTGCTTTTCAGCAGCCTCCCCACGTTAGCCTGGCCACATGGTCAGTCTTCTGTTTGGTAGGTTTTATAAATCCTAGAAGCTCTAGTTCAGAAACAGCTCTAATAAACCGAGCACTGGAGGCAATAGCTAAGGAAATTGGCTTGGCCATGCTGTATTTTTGAGAAAAAGAGGTTAAAATCTCAATGTCAAATACTACTTGGGGAAGTAGACAGTTCAAATATATGCACCTAAATTAAATGATAACCTTTAATAGCAACATTACATGTAATCAGAATCCATGTAGTAAGACTTCAATGGGAAGTACTTAATGCTTACCTAAATCTCATTCTTCATATAGTATAAGAATCACTCTCTGTCTCCACTTCTAAAAGTATATTAGAAAAACAGAGAATTCAATAATGATACTTTCATTTTTGGTAAATTTTAAGTAATGATATTGATATAAATTGGAGACCAAAAATTTTAGGCTTCATCTCATTTTAGAAATTCAAAATACAGATTTAGAAATTTTAGTTATTCTGACACGGTACAGTTTTAACAAGTAATAAAGTTGTTGGAACACATCTTTATAAATCTCTAATGTAGATCTGGAAAAACTAAACTATATTCTATGTGTTCTTAGATACTTCAGAAATGATTTTAAAAGGATACTGGATAATTTCATTCATTTCTTCTGAGATTGTAGAATTTGCATCCATTTTTTCAGCAGCTGTCACAACTGTTGCGAAAGCCTTTTGAATAGACAAGACAAAAGAAAAGAAAAATCTTTACAGCTGCCAAACAGTCTTACTGTACTTCCTTTGATGGTTCTGTAATTAAACCAGGTCTGCTACTGCTGGTAAATGGCATTTATTTCCAGATTCTTAAAACTACACTGATGATCACTTAACCAATTACACATTAAAGAATAATCTTGTTTCAGAGAACTAAGAAGTATGCAGAGAAAAGGAAGAAACAAACCCAAAGTTAAAAGGTAAAGAAAGCCTGATAACCTCTACTCCTGACTTTTACCCCAGGAAAAGGCCTATTTTTTTTTTTTTTTGAAGGAGCAAACCATGCATATGTTTTAATGGCCACAAGACATCTGTAGAGGCTTCAAAAGAGTTAAGATCTTTATGATTCTATTCTGAGGAGGGGAAAAATATTTATTTTAAAGAATAACAGTTACCCACTGCTTTGCCAAGTATGCCTTGTACTTCTTGACTGTTAAATCTATTTTTTTTTCCTTTTATGCAAGAAGGGAAATGCTAGTGAATAATATATTTTATTTTGTGGAATAAAAGAACCGGGCTCGGCACCTGTGGCTCAAGTGGCTAAGGCGCCAGCCACATACACCTAAGGTGGCGGGTTCGAATCCAGCCCAGGCCCGCCAAACAACGATGGCTGCAACTAAAAAAAAACAGCCAGGCATTGTGGCAGGCATCTGTGGTCCCAGCTACTTGGGAGGCTGAGGCAGGAGACTTGCTTGAGCCCAGGAGTTGGAGGTTGCTGTGAGCTGTGGTGTCACAGCACTCTACCCAGGTGGATAGCTTGAGGCTGTGTCTCAAAAAGAACTGACCTGAACTGTTTAGTTTTTGCTTAATGCTGACTATTAGGTTAGCATTTATTTATTTATTTTGACCTGGTGTGAACACACAATTGGCTTGACTAGGGAATGCATGATTAGTGAGCAGGGGATTGGGAGTGGGGATTGTTGAGTTACTATTTCCTAGGGAACTTTTGAAGTTTGAGGCAATTTGTGCTTTCCAAACAAAAGACAAGGCATTGAAAAATAGAAGATGAGGTTCAAAGCACTAGAAGTATAAAAATAATTCCTGGAAAGTTGTTGTGAACAGTTAAACAAACACACAGCTTGCTCTTTTCCCCTATCCTACCTCTGACCAGTCCACAAGGTTGATCAGCCTGCCGCACTCCAAGTGCAGCTTATAGGCAATGCAGATGTCTGGGGCGGTATTTGGAATGCAGCCTTCTTCGCTTTTCAGTGCTTCATTCTAAAAAACAACAGTAAACTAAAATGACTACTTTTTAGAAATGATTAGAAACAAAATCAGACACTGATTAATCTCCTAACCTAAACTCAGTAGTAAACCTGTACATGAAATCTTTTGGCCTTCTTTATCAGTGTGAGTCTACTCTTCAATACTTAGTTCTTATTTAGGTTTGGGTACGTCAGAACCTCTCAGAAAACAAGCTGATTTTTCACTTTAATTATAATTTGTTAATCCTGAGACTCTAATGGATTTTATTCTCCTTAAAAAGCTCATGGAATTCTTTGGAATATTTGAGAAACTGGTACTTCTAATATTTGTAATCAGCTGAATTTTTTTTTTTTTTTTAGAGGCAGAGCCTCAAGCTATCCCCCTGGGTAGAGTGCCATGACATCATAGCTCACAGCAACCTCCAACTCCTGGGCTCAAGCAAGTCTCCTGCCTCAGCCTCCCAAGTAGCCGGGACCACAGGCATGCGCCACAATGCCCAGCTATTTTTTGGCTGCAGTTGTCATTGTTGTTTTAGCAGGTCTGGGCTGGATTCGAACCCGCCACCTTAGGTATATGTGGCTGGCGCCTTAGCCACTTGAGCCACAGGCGCCGAGCCAATCAGCTGAATTCTAATGTTACTATACTACATTAGTTAATACCATCATACCACTACTAAGGGGATATAATCTGAATTTCAAAGAAAGACTATGTTGTCAACACTATAGATCTTAAGCCCTACAGAAATAGAAACCATCAATGTTTTTTCAACTTATTTGAAATCAAAAATCTCACATATACACTCCACCCTGGATATTATGTCCTTTCCAAAGACTGCTGAAACCAGATTTTTAATCTTTGATTTATATATTAAAAATTGATTTTTTTCTCTCTTTTTTTAAAATTTGAGACTGAGTCTCATTTTTTGTCCCCGGGTGGTGCTGTGGTGTCAGAGTCACAGCAACCTCAAATTCCTGGGCTTAAGCAATCCTCTTGCCTCAGCCTCCCAAGTACCTGGGACTACAGGCACCTGCCATAATAGACTATTTTTATTTTCATTTTTTGATATTCCTTTTTTTTTTTTAATTAAACCATCACTGTGTACATTAATGCAGCAATGTGCTGGTTTCATATACAATTTGAAATATTTTCATCAAACTGGTTTCTTAGTTATTGTGTTAAGACATTTATATTCTACATTTAGTAAGTTTCACATGTACCCTTGTAAGATGCATCATAGGTGTGGTCCCACCAATTACCCTCCCTCTACCCATCCTTTCCCTCCCCTCCCCTCCCTTTCCCCATATTCTTGGGCTATAATTGGGTCATAGCTTTCCTATGAAAGCTATAAATTAGTTTCATAGTAGGACTGAGTACATTGGATACGTTTCCTTCCATTCTTGAGATACTTTTTGCTAAGAAGAATATGTTCCAACTCCATTCATGTAAACATGAAGGAGGTAAAGTCTCCATCTTTCTTTAAGGCTGCATAATATTCCATGGCGTACATAAACCACAATTTATTGATCCATTTGTGGGTTGATGGGCACTTGGGCTTCTTCAGTAGACTAGTTTTAGAGACAAGGTCTCACTGTGGCTCAGGCTGGTCTCGAACTTGTGAGCTCAAGCAATCCATCCTCCTCGGCCTCCCAGAGTGTTGGGATTACAGGCGTGAGCCATAGCACCTGACCTAGATTTTTCTCTTTTAATATTAGATTATTCAAGCTCCCTATTACCACCATCATTAGAAAACACTGATTTTTATGTTCCTTTTCAATGTATTCTCTGGCAATACTTAAAATATTTGTATGCCATTTTGCAACAGGAAACTAGGATGTTGGGATGCTTGTCTTAGTTTATGGAGTCACTTCTTAAGTATCTTTTGTGTCAAGATTTCTAGGTGTGTACCTGAGTCGACAACTTACAACTCTTTCACATATATATAGACTTTTCCCAGTCGTAAGAAAGCTGTCTTTTAAAATTGTGAACTGTCTTGCACTCTCTTTTGTAAAGATGCTCTAGGAACTGGTAATGTCTGCCCTGCTGTGGTGTTGAGAAGTGGAGTGCTGGCTGTCTTCTGCACCCTGCTCTGCAGGTTCTCTCAGAGTAGATCTTTCTTTGGTATAAAATCCAAGATGAAATTTGAAAGTATTTCTTTTGTCCACTAGAAAGAACCACTTGGATCTTTAATTTCATTGGGTCATATTGTTTGACCTACATTTGCTGCTATGTTTGTAGGAAACACTTCCTTATACTCCCAAGTCTCATTGCTGATGACTAGTGTTATCACACAAAGGGCAGTTTATCATGGTCAAAAGTTATCAGCATCATTTGGCTACTGAGCAGTATCTTTACTGGGTTAGAAATACTCTCTGAACTCTAAAGAATTTTTAAAAATACATGAAGGGTATAACCTTGAGCTGCCAGCTCTCTACCCATTAAAATAGAAATACAAATTTACAATCTTCCTGACATGAAGCCTGGCACCTGAGCTGAACTGCAGGACAATGGAATACGTCTCACCTTTAGGTAATAGTAAGGGTTGTTGAGAGCAGTGTGGAGGGCGATGCGTGGAGCGGCATTCAGGTGCTCACGGAGGGTGTGGGCAGCACTGAAGTACAAGGCCTCGTGGAGCGGCTGCGTCTCAGGAGGTGGAAGGTACTCTCTGAAACAGCCAGAGTCAGCCATCAGCGTTCAGATAAGCACACACTGACTTTCAATTTGACATTCTGTCAATCCTCTATAGAGGACTAAACAATTTATTTAAAAACCAAAATCAACAATAATCAAAATCATACAAAGGAAACAAACCTAAATACCCAATGTACAGTTTCACTCAACTACGCTTCGTCTATACAATGTTTTTAAAACTTCCTCTAGACTCTTTATAAGAAACTATGTATTTCAGTTCTGAGTTTATGAACAAATATACCTAATTTACACTTCTCAAAAATCTTTAACACAGAATTTCTGAAAGCACTGATGGATTTTTTAAAGTAATTTATTTAGAAATCAGATATGCACATTTTCTACTATAGTAATACTGAACTCTTGGCAGTGTTAAACACAGGCTTCAAGAAATTCCTTTTGGATCACAAAAAATGTTTTAGTTAATATCTTTCATGGAAATGATACCTTAAAAGTTTTTTATGATTAGAATGACTTTATTTCAGAAAGCAGAAAACGCTAACTTTATTCAGAGTATTGAAAAATAAATTATCCATAAAATTTCAATTATAAAAAACAATTCACCATAACTTTGGATTCTTCTCTTTTTTCTACCTGTAAGCTAGATGACAAAACAATTTTTTAAAAACCTGAACTTAAAAACTAAGGCACAAAAAGTTCACTATGAATATTTAATGAACTTATCAGCTGATTTATGACCTGACACTACCATGGTTCTTGGGAGGCCTAGAGGACAGCACACTGGACAAACACAGACCCAAGACAGCATGGTAAGTGACCAGTTGGGTTAAAGCATATAGCTAACTCACATAAAGAAGGCTCACATAGCCTCCATAAAGAAGACTTCTGGGACTCAGTCCACCCCCTAGGTAAACTATTTTGGCCTGTGACAGACTATGTCAGCTTCTTTTCCCAGAATACAGGCAGAGCAAAGCAGCTGCCTCAGCCCAACCAGTGGAAGAGACATCAGCCTTCTCTTCTAGGTATGCTGATTTTTCTCTCCCCTTTCTGGAGAGGATAGTACTGCCTTTAAAAATTCCCCTACAACAGCAGCTCTGCCCTGGTATGGTCAGTGACATTAAGGAAAGGAGAGAAAAAAAAGGATAGTCAACATGTCCATCAATCTTCACCACCCTCCTCCCTGTGAATGAGGGGTGCTGGGCCCCTGCTCACTGTACTTCCAGATACTCTTCCCATCCCCAAAGTCACCTGGAATAAAACCTATCTGCCAAGAGGGTATGACTCTGATTTAACTCTCACTAAGGACAAGCATTCTGTACTCAAGTACTGCTAGCATCAGAAAGGTAAAAAAGCAGATGTAAATAAATCAATTACTTAAGATTGACTTAAGTTAGCTGTAGCTACAGGAAATGGTTTCTGTGATGTTGAGTACCTCTCTGAATATCTGGCCACCAATTTGTAATTTCTGACCATAAACTCTTTCTAAAGTAGCCTCATGCTATTACTCTGCAATTATTTATTATACATGGCTGTCATTAAAAGATCTTATTGAAGTCCCTGCTATGTAATTAACACTGGAAATCTATCAAGGCAACCAAATAGTCATTTTTAGAAACTCAACATTGCCTCATATTTGTACTTCTCTCCTATTTTAACATTTTTACATTTAATGTTCAGAAATCTACTCAATTTCCAAGGCAAACGGCCTTTTGGATATCCTCAAAGAAACCCCATCAGAGGCAAAATAAAATATTTGCTTTTGCTTCTACTAGGCTACAATAGTTGAACAGCAACAGTGACAAAACAAAATCATATATGAGAATTTTTATCTGGCTGCAGACTTGGACATAAACATAGAAATACACTTCTACAGTGTATGTGCAGTGAGAAGAAACCAGAGCACTGCATTATGCTCATTTTGGATTCAGTTCAGAGTTCATAAATAAGTCTTCCCCCAAAGAGGTGGTTCTGAGGGAACAGGTAGAAATAGTGTCAATAAGGGCTACAAAGATGAAGCTTGATTTTGATGAAAACAGTAACTTAGAAAGTGGCAATTTATTCTCAGCTCCCAAGATTTGGTGACTTACTCTTGCCTTTCTGTAACTTTGCCAAGAATTAAATTACTCATGGTATACTATGAACCCTGTCTTCTAAAGTCTACTGCTTATGTTTATCTTTCAAGGACATCTTTTCTCCAGAATGCCAAGCTCTGTCCATCTGTATTGTGGTCTTCAGAAGGGCTGTATGGAAAGGGGGAACACCTTCTGAGAGATGGGGGAAGACTGGGATTTAGTAGCCCGTGTGAGTCACAGTCTCTCTCTGGGCTCTAACTGCCACAGACTGACTCCTCAGGTTCCTTTCAGCTCTGACATGCTACAATCTTATTCTCTTCCCTCCTGGGGTAGATAAACAATCTTGATGAAGACAGTAGATCCCAGTAAGGAAGATTTTGTGATTTTGCCACATAGCACACTTCATTTGTGCTCAGCATTTTCAGCCCCCACTCAGAAAGGTAAAAAGGCAGACGTATTAGATCAAAGACCATGAAATGGGAATGGCTGGTTATAGTTTCAGAGCCTACAATCTGGGATGTGCAGGTCCTCAGGAACCAAATCACATTGCCAAATTATTCTCCGTGACTACAGTGTTCTCTGCATGGAGGAAGGGATGGTCAGCAGCTTGGGGCCAGGTCCCATGGGAACAGGACAGCCTGACCGGGCAAGGAGAACACTGAGTTCCCAAACAGAGTATCTGAGCAGTAGGTCAGCTCAAAGCTTTGGTGCGGCACTTGGTTATGACACACTGCTCTCTCTGTGACCTTTTTGGTTGATTATTTTGAACCTTTTTCATGATATTAGCAATTTCTCCCCAGTGACTAGGAACAGTAACTCTGCCCCCACATGGCTCTTGGGAACAGCTTTTCACTTCCAGGAAGAATATGTAATATGTAATAAGAAAAGCACTCTTTGTCTTCAGTAACTGGGTTGCTGTTTTTTTAGTACTTTACTCAGTGCATAGCCTGCTGTTGGGTTTGAATTGCCATTTAAAATAGAATAAATAATAATAGTTTTTTTCTACTTTTTAATTATTAAATCATCTTTGTTCATATACTTCTCATTCTTCTCTGTAGCATGTCCTAACTTCCTGAAAAGTAGCTTATGTGGGTGCTGTGACACAGCTGCATAAAACTGGCTTTTGGGAAATCTATGAATAACAGTGGTTGGATTTCCAAAAAAGAATCATCTTAAAATACAAGCTGTACTAGGGGTCTTCTAAATTCACACAGTATATATGTCTCAGCATGAACTGATTTTTTATTTGTTTATTTTTTTAGAGAGTCTCACTCTGTCACACTGGGTTCAGTTCCATGGCATCATCATTCCCAGCAACCTCAAACTCCTGGGCTCAGCCTCTCAAGTAGCTGAAACTACAGGTACCTGCCATCACATCTGGGTAGTTCTTCTATTTTTAGTTGACATGGGATTTCATTCTTGCTCAGGCTGGCCTCCAACTCCTAAGCTCAAGGGATCCTCCTGCCTCAGTCTCCCAGAGGGCTGGGGTTACAGGTATGAGCCCCACGCTTGGCCCGCAGCATGAATTTAGCACTGATAAAAGTTGCACTGGTAGGTATTTTTCAGCACTGGAAGTTATTTATTTTGGACAAAATAGAGCAGCAGGGCTAGTCTTCTCTGTTTTCTGACATTTACTACTAGGAAAGACAGTGTAATACAAATACTTTGTTATTAGAAAGAGGAAAAACACATTCTGTCTCCTTATCTCTCCCTACCTGGCCCAATGAACTAAATCAAATTTAAGCCTGTGCTCTTGAACTCATAAGTAAAAGAATAAACTAAGTCACTCAATTAGACACATTAATAAAAATGGAAAATACAGATGACAATTATAGGTTGGATAGAGAAACCTGAAAAGTATAAACTCTCAACTAGGAGAAAATGTCCGGGATTGGTGATGAATGTCTATTATACCACTATTATTTGGAAAAATAGCATGATTTTTTAGACTCACCTCACTAGACAGTCAATGAAGTTCACAACTTTTTCTCTGAGTATTTCAAACTTGGTTTGCTTCTTACTTCTTGTTCTTAACTCCTTCATTTCTAATAAAGACTATGATAAAAGAATAAACCTTTTCCAGTGATTCTGGAGATAGACAGCCCTTCAGAAGGAGCCCTTTTGCTTAGCTAGAGCAGCTGTTGCGCTTGCGCTTTCCATTAGATAGGACATATAGGGAAAGAACAAGAACAAGATCATACTTTTTATTTATTATTATTATTCTTTTTTAAATAGAGACAGGGTCTCACTCTGTTGCCCCAGGCTGCTGTGCAGTGATGCAATCATAGTTCACTGTGGCCTTGAATTCCTGGCCTCAAACGATCTTCCTGCCTCAGCCTCCCAAGTAGCTAAGATTATAGGCACATGCCATCACACCCAGCTACTTTTAAAAAATTTTTTGTAGAGATGGGGGTCTCCCTATGTTGCCTAGGCTGGTCTCAAAATCCTGTCCAAGAGATCTTCCTGCCTTGGACAAGATTCCAAGGCCACCATGACTAGCTTTTTTCTTTTAAACTCTGGAAAGGATCGCTCCTCTTTATAATACATATTAAGTAAATTTTCAGGGAAGGAGGAAAAGGGCAGTTTACTTCCTTATTAAGTTATATGGAAGAGTGCTTATTGTTTACATCTACTAGTTCATTTAAGAAAAGGACTTACAGAAAAAGGGGGGAAAATCCTTGCCTTTTTTTTTTTTTTTTTTTTGCAGTTTTTGGTTGGGGCTGGGTTTGAACCCACCACCTCTGGCACATGGGGCCAGCACCCTACTCCTTGAGCCACAGGTGCCGCCAAAATCCTTGCCTTTTGCCATACTAACACAATAGTCCCTATGTTGTGTTTCACTTAGGTTGAAATTTTACTCTACATTCATCACAGCTTGGCATCACAGCACAAAGATAGTAAAGAATACAATGGATACAGTGTGGCTCAATTTCTGCTCTATACTATGAATATGCATTAAAAATCAGGAAAAGCAACTAGAGTGAGTTAGGCTCTTCTGAATCTCTCAGTTTGATCAAAGAGAAAAATAAATGTATCAGATAAATAATAAGATTATTTTTGCAACCATGTTCCCATTTTCCCTGACTTGCTCTTACATTATATTTTTCTCTCTGAGACAATAGAACAGTTCCCACCTGTGTTGGTCAGTGGACTCCAGACTGCACACATGCAGAATGAAGACTGCGTGAGAGGAACAGATGTTCACTTTATGAGTGAGTTACGAAGTCTGCTTTGTTCCTGGTTCTATTTTATAAATGAAAATAAAAACATCCAGACAGAGCTAATCTAGTACACAAACTAAAAAGATGGAGCATCACAGGATGTAGCTAGAAAGATAAATGACCTGACCTTCTGAAGATGATAGAGGTCTGTCTTTTGAAGCCCCCTTGGCTCTGATCCTGAAGCATCTTCTTCCTCTTTGGCATCTGTTTTTAAAACAAAACCGATATACAGCAATTGAGGTATCTCTAGTCAAGAGAACAACATTCCTACTAATTTAAAGGAAGTGAAGTTTGACCTATTTTTTTTTAAATGTGGCAAGGAATTAAGGTTCCTTCAGATAAAAGGATTTCTTTCAGACTCTGAAGCTCAATAAACATTACATAATTTATGCTGTAGGGAGGTCTTCAAAAACTCAGCTACTGAATTTTAAAAATGTTACCACAATGAAAACAAAACAACCAACCAAACTCCTCAAACCAAAATCAAAAAGCCTCCAGTAGGCCAGGCACAGTGGCGCATGCCTATAAACCTAGCACTCTGGGAGGCCGAGGCAGGTGGACTGCCTGAGCTCACAAGTTCAAGACCAGCCTGAGCCAGAGAGAGACCTTGTCATCTTAAAAAAAAAAAAAAAAGCTGGGCATTGTGGTGGGCACCTATAGTCCCAGCTATTTGGGAGGCTGAGGCAAAAGAATTGCTTAAACCCAAGAGTTTGAGGTTGCTGTGAGTTGTGATGCCACAGCACTCTGCCAAGGCAACATAGTAAGACTTTGTCTCAAAAAAATAAAATAAAATATAAAAAAATTTCAAACTAAAGTACAAAATTCAAGAAAAATAAAAATTATTTTTAAAAAAGTCTTGAATATTTGTGCTCTTATAAAATGTTTTTCAAAAAAATTATAAAATTTAAACTATTTTCCTTTAATTATGCCAAGACTGTAAACAACACTATCTATAAACCTGGTCCTTATCTTTTGACACACTATTTCTGACACAACATAACTTGAGTATAAAGGGGCAGCGTGTAAGCATTGTAAATGACCCTCTTAGATATGAAGCATCTCACAGCTCTGCAGCAAGGGAGACAGGAAGCCTTAGCAACAGGATGTGCAGATATGCTTCCAGGGAGCCCACACTCACCCCTTCCAAGTGCTCGGTGAGTGTTAGAGACCTGACCCACCAGGTTTGTGTGACCCAAATCTGTGACAGGAGGATGCAGTCTAAGAATAAGCACTGCTCTGAAAAATCTTACTTCTTTTTAGCTATGGATAATTCCTATTTCAAGAAAGATGTAATTTAAGATTAAAATAATAGACCAAATTCTTTGTCCCATTTCATTAACATGCAGCAGAGTCTTAAAAACAAATCTGATGGCTCGGTGTCATTGGCTCAAGTGGCTAATGCACCAGCCATGTATACCCAAGGTGGCAGGTTTGAATCCAGCCGGGCCCGCCAAACAACAAACAACAATGACGGCTGCAACCAAAAAATAGCCAGGTGTTGTGGCAGGCTTCCCAGCTACTCGGAAGGATGAGGCAGGAGACTCGTGTGGGCCCAGGAGTTGGAGGTTGCTGTGAGCTATGATGCCACAGCACTCCACCCAAGGGGACAGCAGGAGGCGCCTGTCTCAAAAAAAAAAAAAAAAAAAAAACAAAAACAACAAATCTGATATGACACTGGGCCCTACTTTTATTCTTTGGACTGTTAATCATCTTAATCTCCAACCTTCCAATTTTAAAAAGCTGCATTCCTTTATTTACTATTAGCATGTCACAGAATTTGTTCACTAGATGTTACATGAACTCTAATTAAAATTTTATATCTATAGTTTCTTTTTATAGAAATCCTCATGAGCCCAATTTTATAAAAGATTGAAATTTATTTATCTTATATTCTTTTAAGCATCTTATCTATTTATGTACTTGAGGTTGGCCCCTCACTGGTGCAGTGACCACAATTAGGGGCATTTAAATTGTGGGAAATCAATGAGAAATAAACCAATGAGAGCTGGTAGCTGGAGTCTGGTCTGGGTCCTACCACTAGCTAGCTCTGTAATCTCAATCAAGTTACTTTCTCTTCCTGGACTTCAGTTCTTGGGTGTCACTGGACTCCACGACCCCAATAATAGCAACGTACAGTACTGTAAAGGTTTTATGTTTTAAAAAGTGGTTCAGAAAATGCTGTGGTGACAGAAGATCCACACCCACACATAACCTGGAAGGAAGTCCCTTACTGCCCGTGGAAAGCCTCCTGGTTCTGACTGCTTATGCCATTCCTGTCAGGCAATTTTTTTTCTTTTTTCTTCCATGACTGAGCACTTATCAGGCACTCTGCATTATAGCTACAAAGCCACAGTGGGGGAATTTCTGCAAAAGTGGTTTCCTAAATCCAAAGGATTTTTAAGACAAAGAAACACTCAGCAAACATAGAAAGGACATTTCAAATAAGATATTCTCACCATGCTCTGTCCAAATCTATGTGCTTATGTATGAAGCTGCCTCTTTCCTCAAACTCCATTAAAATTTGTTCCTAAATTGAGGAGAAGTAAAAGGTGTACACCAATATTTGGTTTTTGTTCGAGCAAAAGCCCATGAAAAACTTCTCAGTGTCAATCTGTGATACCCCATTAGAACCCAGAAGTCCTAAACAGAGCATGGCTCCCTACAAAAACCAGGCACCCCAAGCATTCAGGACATATAACAATCATGTGGAGGTCATACAAAATGAAAGGAACTGTAAGCTTCCAACACTGGGGAGTGCCAGGCTGCTGCAATTAATTCAGAATTGAAAGAGTCAACCTTTTGTAAATCCAATAAAATAATCCTCATGTGGCTCGAGGCTTATAACCTGTAGCACAGTGGTTACGGCACCAGCCACATACACCAAGACTGGTGGGTTCGAACCTGATGGGGGCCTGCTAAACAACAATGACAACTACAATAACAAAAAATAGCCAGGCATTGTGGTGGGCACCTGTCATCCCAGTTACTCGGGAGGCTGAGGCAAGATAAGAATCATTTGAGACCAGGAGTTTGAGATTGCTGTTAGCTGTGATGCTACGGCACTCTATCACGGTGACACAGTGAGACTCTGTCTCAAAAAAAATAAATAAATAAAAAATAAAATAAGCCTCATGCATGTTTTGTCAGTCAGCATGCCAACGAGCTTCGTTGCTGTGAAAAGCAGTTTGTAACTATTAAGTTTTCAGGTCTACAAATGATTTATGTGGTATTTTTGAAATCTATAAGAAACCTGACAAAATGCTTAAGAAAAAAACTTCTAAAAGGAGTACTTAATTATGATGTCCTGCTAATTTTTCCAATCCTTTTTTCTTTTCTTGTCTTTTTTTTTTTTAGATAAATCCTACAAACTGTCCATCTGGAGAAAGAATTTTCTTCTCCCCATTTGATGCACTTAATTGTTTAAACCAAACATAGAAGAGAAATATTTAACCTTGTTAATTTAAGATGTGCTACTCTGAGGCTTGGCATAATGACTAATCATGAACTACTTTATCTCCTCATCACTCACTGCATCAGAAGGTGGGGTTTTCCATGTCCTTTCAGCTAAATGACTGTCATGGCCAGGAAAATTAGCAGGATATTATCTCTCACCATCGAGGCTCTGAAACTGGGCCAGGAACTCTTCTATTCTCTTTGCTGTACTGCCAAGGTACTTTTCAGAAGACTTAAAAATGTTGATACAATTCTGAAGTATGGTCATCAGTTCATCTTTTGCCAACATTCTAGAATAGAAACAGTGACAGGAGATATAATCTAACTGGAATATTAACATTTTTAACAAACATTTTCTACATATGAAATGTTTCTGCTTAGAAAATGATATAAACTCTTTACTAATAGCTGCCAACATTTTTTTGATATTTTTTTCAAGGTATGTGACATTCAAAAGTATTCTTGAAGGGTTCTGATGATAGAGCTTAGCTCAGAAGATTTACAAAAATCTTGGCTTATAGCCTGCCTCTGACACTTACTATGTTTGTAAAATAGAATAAGTTTACTATACATGTGAATTTTTGGTTTCCTTGTCTACAAAACAAAAATACTATAATAACTCACGTATCTTAAAGGTCATGATTAAAAAATTAAATAAGATCTGAAGAACTCGGCACAATAATTACCACAAAGTAGGTATTTAATGTTGGTTTATCTAAGCATACATATGAGAAAGGACGTGTCTACAGAGGTTATGACACTTAAGTTAAATGCAAATTTGTTTAAAAGGACTAAAAATGCAAGCATTACAATCATTTCTCCAATTATTATCACTTCGACTATGCTTTACATGTCCTCTGTGCTTTATAAACATTAGTCAGTAAATCCACTGAGCTTTATACAAGACAGGCAATTCTGCTTGTTATTTATAGCACAGTGATTGAGTAACTTATTCAAGGCCATAGAGAAAATCTTTGTTAGACATGGAGCTAAAACAAAGATATTCTGAAATTAGAATCCTGTTCTTAGAGCTTAAAGGATTTCTTCACTAAGATCACAATCAGTCATAGCATGAATAGGACCTGGATCAATATTAGCAATTATCAAGTGGGGGCATTATAGAGGTATACAAATTATTCTCAGCTAACAGGTTTAAATCATGTAATGATTAAAAGTCCTGGTATTAACCATGAAGAAACAATCAGACAAATCCAGAATGTGGACCATTCTGCAAGACAACTAACTTATTTTTGACATTTTTCATAATAGAAAGTTTAAGAGAAATGCTAATATTACTAAGTTAGGAAAAAGAGATTTGAGCCTAAGTAGACTATGACAACTAAAAAATTAAACTGATTATTTCATCCAAAATTTAAATCTAACCCCCCCCCCGAAGTTTTCAACCACAAAATATAGAAACTACATACAGACAGAAAATTTTTCTGCAGTTTTATGAGAAAGTATAAAATTTTTCTCTCTTAATAATTATCTATGTAATCTTTATCTGTGAGTGAAAAGCAGATAACAGATCAGAGAAAAATAAGCCAAGACCTTTCATTCGTGCTTATGTTTGAGACTGAACATTTCTGGCTTTCAATTATTGCCCAGATGAGATAGTTAACTCAGCCACCATCTATGACACCTAACCTTTTGACCTATTTGAGTAGATAAGACCAGCATTTTCAGCGTCTAAGGAATCACAGAGCTGCCTGTGAGGAGGGGAAAGGAGGCTGGGAGGTGATGCTGACAGGGTTGGACTGGATTAGCAGCACACTGAGGGTCAGCTTCCCCAGCTATAGGCAGCCACATCTTTTATCCATTTTGAATTCCAAATAATTGAGTATTGAAGAAGGTCAAGCCTAGCCCAAGATATTATTTATCTTTAGAATGCCAAAAAAGGGCATTATTTCATGGAGTTTTGAAATTCAACTTTATTAGTCATAACTTTTAATGTGGCATCTGATTGAAAGTCGATCTTTCATGCAGATGTCAATTTCTAGGGATTCAGAGTTATCACTCCTCTTATCCTTAGGGAAAGATTATGTTCTTATTATTTCCAGAGTAGAAGAAGATATTATACTTTCTCAAGTACTCTTTGGCTTAATGTAAGCCAGGATTTGAGGTAAGGCTGATTAGAATAATAATTTAACCCACTCAATAAAGTCATTAACTAAGATGTTTTTCATACAAAGAATCAATGACGCCTAACACCCACTATTCAACATCATTCTTAAGTTTTATTGCTATAATAAATTAAGAAAAAGAAGCAAGTGGTCATAAGCAGTAGAAAAGAGGATAAAATTTATTATTTGCACATGATAGCACTGTAAAGTTAGAAAACCTAAGAACTGTAAATGCATTAGAGAATGAAAAAAGGTCAGTAAATATAAGATAAATATTTGTGCATGTATGATACATCCATATACATGTAATCAACATTTTATATTAAACTATGTAATTGGAAAAAAGCATATTCAAAATGGTAACAAAAACTACAAAATACATGGCAATCAATACATTTCATAAGTTTAAGATGTCTGTAAAAAAATGAAAGCCCTGAATAATGAACCAACATTTTAAGTTTTAATACTACTGTAATGATACAATTCTTCCTAAATTTTTCTACATTTTTAGTACTGCTTGAAACAATATTCTCATGGATATATTTTAAAACCCAATAAAATTATTCTAAAATGTATCTATAATAATAATTGTTCTAAAAAAAGGAACAAAGTGAGTATATTTGAGTTATCTGTTAATATCATCAAAAGGTATAAACTCACTCACTCATTAACTAAGATGTTATAGTCAGGTGGTATCTAGATGGGAACAGATGGCTAAAAGAAGAGCCCAGAAAGAGACCAAGGTACACCCGGGAGTCTCTCTGCATGATAGAGGAGCATTTCAAATCACTGGAGAAATGTTACATAACAGAATTCATTCTTGAAAAAATTAAATCACTACCTTACACTATACAAAAAAAAAAAATACATTTCAGATAGAATGAAAATGTGAGTATGGTATGAGAGCAGAAGAAAAACTAATCAGTTACAAAATACTAAAATAAAACAAGAAAACATATTGATAATACCCAGCATGAGCAAAACTGTGGGAAACATACACTGATATGTTGTTGGTATGAGTGTATATTGTACAATGATGTTTATAGTTTAGACTCAGAATGCTTACATTTAAACATTTATTTTGTGCATATAATTATACAAATGTGCAAACATATACTCATGTTCATGACTATCTTTTGTAGTAGGGAAGAATTTAGAACAACTTAAATGCACATGAAATAAGGCACCGATTAAATATGATATCACACTTTTAAAACATGGGTTATTTATACAGCAATGATAAACAATGATGTAGGGCAACAGCAACAGTAATGATGATAGGTAACATTAAGATGTACATATGTGGGGCTCAGTACCTGTAGCTAAGTAGTTAGGGCGCCAGCCACATGTACTGGGGCTGGCAGGTTTGACCAGGGCCTGATAAACAACGATAACAACAACAAAAAAAGCCAGGCATTGTGGCGGTTGCCTGTAGTCCCAGCTACTTGGGAGGCTGAGGCAAGAGAATTGCTTAAGCCTAAGAGTTTGAGGTTGCTATAAGCTGTGATGCCACGGCAATCTATCAAGGGTGACATAGTGAGACTGTCTTAAAAAAAAAAAAGATGCATATATATGTATCAAGAGTCCTTTGATATGATACAAAATTCCCCTGGGTATATTTTTCACATTAGAATTGACAAAAACAGAGGCACAGAGAACTTAAGTAATTTGTCCAGAGCCCATAGCTGGTAACTGGCAAAGTGCAAATTGGAAGCGAGACAGTCTAGCTTGGCATCCATGCTCTTATCGACCATGTTACACTGCATCTCAAAATACAGCATCCATGGTGCAAAACAAAATGACCACCACAATAAAAATGAAACAAAACAAACACAAAAAATGAAAACTACAAGTTGCGAATGACTAAAGCATATTTTACTACATGGTATGATTTAATTAGTGCAAATTAGTAACAGTAGAGGACTGGTTCTCAAAGTTATATAGCGTAGGGATAGTATCAGAAAGCATTGCTAGTTTTCCAGAGGGACCACAGCAAGCACTTTGGGTCAAGCAAACTTAACTGAACAAGATCACTTGAAACCAACTAAAATCTGTAAGTAAAAAATTTAACTGGTTCTAAGAACGTGTATAGCATCTCAAATAAAAAGTTAAATGTATCTAGCTACTAGGCCAGCTCTTTTCACAGATTTCAACTGGGTTTCAACCCCTTCATCATTCATGAAACCACTCAGCCATTCCAGAGACAATTATTGGATGCCCATGGACCAGGAACTCATCTAGGCATCTGAGGTACAAAGATCAGTCCTCAGTAATTTACATTCTAAGTGGGAGGCAGGGTGGTAGAAGAGGCACAGACAACATTATCTAGTTATCCATATTGTATGCATTTATGTGTTAAAAACTATGGAAGTAATACATATCCATATATATTATTGGATATAATAATATATATCCAATATATTGAGCAGAGTAAGGAGAGAGCCCCGGGGGTGTGGAGAGACTTCAATTTGTAAATGGTTAGAGCTTCATTAAAAAAAATGACATTCAATCAAGTATGTAATGAAAGAAAGTCATGCAAATATTTGGGAGAAGAGTTTTTCCTGGCACAGAGAAAAATGGGTAGATGCAAAAAAGGTCTATAGAGGGTGGGGTGGGGTGTGTCTGCCTTAGTCAAGAAAGACTAAGGCCAAGATGACTGACATGGAGAGACAGTGAGCAGCAGGGCATGCAGCATCGTCACAGACTGTGGCTTTTATTCAGTGAGAAGGGGAGTTAATGAAAGGCTTTTGTTTTGTTTTGTTTTTTATCACTTGCGCTAGAGTACCAGGGCATCAGTTTAGCTCACAGCCACCTGAAACTCCTCGGTTCAAGCGATCCTCCTGTCTCAGTCTCCCAAATGTACCTTGATAAATTTAAAGGCAGGCCTAGGCTTTTGTAATGAACAATCAGAAGGATAGAAAAACTACAGGAAAATTACAGGTTTCGGGGGAAAATCAGGAATTCACTTAGATACATTAAC
This sequence comes from Galagoides demidoff, assembly GCA_963574575.1. Classification (NCBI taxonomy): domain Eukaryota; kingdom Metazoa; phylum Chordata; class Mammalia; order Primates; family Galagidae; genus Galagoides; species Galagoides demidoff. The sequence continues at coordinate 36,391 of CAUYQV010107688.1, forward strand.
TTTGAGATTTGTACTGGACAGCCAAATGCAGGTATTACATAAGCAGGTAGACATGACAGTCTGGCACTCAGGAGAGAGGCAGGGGCTTATAATTAAACCCGAGGCACTGTAGTGTTGGGCCCCCAGGGAAGGAGAAAGCACTAACAGAGCTTGACAAGAAGCATGTACCCAGAAGGGGGAAACCCAGAGAATTTGAGTCCTATAAGTCATTAAGAAAGAAATAACGAACTCTGTCAAATGCTGATAGGTTAATGCAAATGAAGACAGAATTGGCCATCAGATTTAGGAACATAGAGGTATCTGGTGACTTTGATAACACTAGTTTTGATGGAGTGCAGATGCCTAATTGTGATCAGCTGGAGAGGAAACAGGGATAGTACGATACCCTTCTCAATTCTCATGCAGTCCAACTAAGATTTGTTTCAAAAGAAATAGACTAAGAAGTTTGAAAGCTACCATGTGTGATTAAAGAGAAAGAGAAAAAAATGTCTTAAGTCACATCAATGCCACAAAAGAGCTATTCATCTTTACCCAACTTGATTAAGAAATGATTATATCACCATCAGATAAACAGTTCAAACAAGGCCTGTGATTGTACTGGACGGCCACAGTTAAGAGCACTTAATAAGTTGTCATTAAAAAAAAAAAGTTTTCTTAACTAAGAGAGAGAATCATTTAGCAGTCATTCAAAGCAAGCATTCTGCAGGGCAATGGCGTGTTCTGCTTCACCATGCAAAAACCCTGTAATTGTTGGTTAAGTGCTAATTATATAAATGCCTAATTATGAGAACAGGCTATTAGGTGAAACTGGCCAATCCATGACTAATGCAAAGATCTTCTGACTGATGAGTTCAAAACAGACACCAGGACTTTAAAAAGCAGCTTTGAAAAATATATGAACTCAAATCTGTAAATATATCAATGAAGACAAGAAGAAAACAAAAAGTGAAAACGACTCAGAGATCATCTTCAAAGACTAACACAAGAAAGTAATTCTATATGATTATAACAATGAAACAGAAACCCAAAGTGTATGTGAGTTTGTAACTCCTTCTAAGCCTTGATACTTCCTATTAGAGCATTCTTCTGCAGAGCTATCTGACATCACAGAGGTTACATGTCCAGTCAAATTGGCTCCTGTACTATAGCTACCTTGAATCTCTCACTTGACCAAAATTCTGTATAGTAAGAACCAGGGTCATCTTTGTCATCATATCAATGGCTCCGTGAATCAAGCACTAAAAAAAAAAATTTTTTTTGAATGGATAAACAACACAATAACCATGCAATGAAGAAGAATTTCATGATCTCAGGCTCCTTCACTAAGGCTGTGGTCCCCAACTGCAGGCCTACAGATCAGTACTGGTCCAGGGCCTGCTAGGAGCCAGGCTGCACAGCAGGTGATCTGCCTCCTATTAGATTCATACCCCACCAGTGGAAAACCTGTCTTCCATGAAACCAATCCCTGGTGAAAAATGGCTGGGGACTGGTGTTCTAAGGTGAAATGAAAGCCTGATTTGCAGTTAGCTTAGGGAACCTGGCTTGCTTCCCCTGCGGGGATGAAAACTGGTTTTCCCCTCCACCCTTTCCACGTTCCTTAGCAATCCCCTACTCTATGTTCCTGTTTATCCAGCCCTTCTCTTGATCCAATCTTTCTGGGAACTTGGGATTATTTACCCCTATCTTTTCACCTTTTCGCATTTTGCATATGTGCTTTATGTTAGAGATCAATAAAAACCTTCTGAAGAAGCCAGAGAACTGCTGCATCGTCCCAGTCTGCCACTTGGTGTGAGATGCTTTTGTGGATTATCATAATTCCTCCAGCATCGTTTCCCTGTTGGCTCTCAACCAGATGAGGGTCTGCGGCCATGATCCCAACAGTGAACAGTTCTCAAACTGGCTCATTTAGGGAGCACCAGGAAGTCATGGCCCCTCTGTGAGACACCGTGTTCTTTTGTGGAACACTGCATGCTAGAATGAATTTAATTCCATCACATGGTTGAAGACATCAGTAAGCTAAAATATACATAATCCTCTACTTATGCAAAAGTACAGTCAGTTGTCTTTATCTGTAGGTTCCACAATGGTGGATTTAACCTAATATGGATAAAAAATAATAGGTTCTGCATTGGTAGATCCAAAGTAATTGAAAATAATTGTACTGAACATGTACAGACTTTTTTCCTTGTCCTTATTCCCTAAACCACCGGTTCTCAATTTGTGGTTCAACACCCCTTTGAGGGTCAAACGACCCTTTCACAAGCATCCCCTGATATTAGATATTTATATTACAATTCCTAACAGTAGCAACAAAAATAATTTTATGGTTGGGGGTCACCACAACATGAGGAAGTGTATTAAAGAGTCGCAGCATTAGGAAGGTTGAACAATATGGTGTAACAACTATTTACATACCATTGATATTGTATTAGGTATTATAAGTAATATAGAGATGACTTAAAGTATATAGGAGGATGTGCATAGTTATATACAAATCAATACTATGACATCTGTGGATTTTGATATCCTTGGGAGGTCCTGAAACCAATCTACCCCCAAATATCAAGGGTTAATTCTATAACTCTTGAGTTCACAAGCAAGAAATTAAAAAAAAAATGCTGTAAAACTTAAGTTTGATTGTTACTTCTGAGTTTTTAAAATTAGTATTTCTTAGGCTGGGTGCAGCTCATGCTTGTAATCCTAGCAAGAAATAATGCTGTAAAACTTAAGTTTGATTATTACTTCTGAGTTTTTAAAATTAGTATTTCTTAGGTGGGGTGCAGCTCATGCTTGTAATCCTAGCACTCCAGGAGGCCAAGGTGGAAGGACTGCCTGAGCTATGATGTTTGAGACAGGCCAGAGCAAGAGTGAGACCCCATCTCTACTAAAAATAGAAAAACTAACTGGGTGTGGTGGTGGGCATCTGTCATCCCATCTACTTGAAAGGCTGAGGCAGGAGGATAGCTTGAGCCCAAGAGTCTGAGGTTGCTGTGAGCTATAATGCCACAGCATTCTATCCAGGAAGACAGAGACTCTGTCTCAAAAAGTTAATGAAATGAAATGAAATAAAGTAAAAATTTCTTAACTACCTTTTTGTTTTTAATAGCAGAAAAAGTGGTAACAGGCACTAAATGCTTAAAAAAGAAAAACTTAAATACAAATTTAAACCTTCTTTCTCTTTACTAAGATAAAAACCATTGCCCACTATTGGCAGTGGAATGGCTCAGGTCCACAGTTTCTGGAATCAATCTGAGATCAGGCACCTAAAGCCATTCAGCTTCTCCACAAATTAAGGCTTCTCCTTTGATGGCTTTGTTTTTTTCCTTGATTTTTTGTTTGCCTTTCTCTTATTCACTTTTATTTCCCAGAAGAATGTTTTTCAAAATATGGTTCCTGGACCACCTGTCTGAATATGCTGGAACAATTGTTTGTTTGTTTGTTTGTTTTGAGATAGAGTCGCACTTTTTGGCCCTCAAACTCATAGGCTCAAATGATCCCGTTGACTCAGCCTTAGTAGCTAGAACTACAGGTGCCCATCGCAACACCCACCTATTTTTAGAGACGGAGTCTCACTCTTGCTCAGGCTGGTCTCCAACTCCTAAGCTCAAGACGATCTGACCACCTCGGCCTCCCAGATTGTTAGGATCACGGGCGTGAGCCACTGGTCTCAGCCATGCTGGAGCACATATTAAATGCAGATTCTTGCTGAACTACCACACCAGGATTCACAACAGTCTGATCAGAATGTTTGGAAAAAGAGCAGAAACCTACATGTTTAACACTTGAGGTAATTCTTACGCACAGTAAAGTCTGAAAATCTTACTCAAAACCCAGTAACTCTCAACATCTTTTGCTTTAAATAGAATTTCAACATTTTAGCTGTTTGCTTCATTTCACCACAAGCCTATCTGGTAGAGGACCTGATGTGATACAAATTCAAGACTAGGATTCCCTGTTCTAAAAGAAATTGTATTTTAATAGTACGGTCTTATGTATCTCCTCGACAATAATGAGTTAGATTATTACTACATTAGGAAGCATATCAGAGATTGTGGAGCTGTGTCATTTTTCCTAATTAGATCTTTAAATATCTAAAGCTGATCTGCAAAATCAGGAGATAATACATTATTTAAATTAGATTTCAAATTTCTAGTCTGTTTCAATTAAGCTAAAGTGACCAAATGTTAATATTATTTTTTGGGTTATGTTTCTTTTTAACTCAATGAAGTTGAGCTGAATCAAAAGCCTTACTCAGAAATTAGAATAAATCCTTTCAGCCTACAGTATATTCCTTCAGCTATCACTCAATTTCAGTTTCTAAGTTTGTCTCTGCAGCAAGCTCAGAGGTTACAGCTAGGAGGAGCAGACTGGACACTGTAGCCCCTTCACTTCCACGTCTGTGCTCTACATCGGTGTCAGGGTTGGAGGGCTGATGTCTGCATCCACGGAAGCCTGCTCTGCTGTTTTGTTTTTAAATTATGCATACATTCTGACCATTGACTATTAGCCGCAAACCCATAAATTTCCTTTTGTTATCACCTCTCAAATAATTAGAATAGAGATTTTGAAGCTTCAGATTTAAATTCCAGCTCTGCCAACTGCGGTAAAGTCAACGCGTCCTGCCTGGATTTCTTTATTTGAAAGTAAACAGAATAATTCTAAATGAGTAATTCTCAACTGATGGGGACAGAGGGGACAGTCAATTCCCCTAGGATGGGGGGGACACCTTTCATTACCCTCAGTCCAAGAACCCGTTGGTACTGATGTGAGAAGGCAGTGTCCTTCAGGTCCAGCTGATCCATCATGTTCCTGTAAATTGAGGACTTAATGATTTATATTAACTCTTAAACCTTACTGTTTCTGCAAGGTTGTGTAAAGTCTAAAAAATTCTTGGTCTAGTATTTGACTTCTAGGTGACTGTTTAGAAATTCTCTCCAATAGGAAGGTAAATTTTCCTTTTAAGGTCTTTCATTGCCAAGCAGGAATCCTAACCTAGCTCATGCTAAGTTAGCGTCATTTTTATTCCTTCCTGTTCTCGAAAGGCTTTTCCACTTAAATATATCCTTATATAAAGACACAGAGTTGTGCAAAAAATTAACCAACTCATCTAACATGCCAGGACGTGGTCTCCATTCTCCAAGAATTTGCTGAGTAATGAAAGGCCATGGAACACACTGAATCACTGTACTCATGTCAGATAACCACATAAATGCACACTGCACGCTCCCCCAACTTCAATGTTTGTTGCATATACATTTTAAAAATAACAGTGATATAAAATTCTGTAGTTCTTTTCCAACTCACAAACATATGACACAAACTTTCCCATATTATTACAAAGACCTTGTAAGTAATTTTTAAATGGTCATCAAATATTTCATCAAAACACAAACTTATTGTCCTTACTCAAAATGCTTGGAACCAGAGGATGAAATTTAAGTCTGAGACAAAATTCATTTATGTTTCATCTATACCATATACACCGGCTTGAAGGTAACTTTATGTAATATTTTTAATAATTTTGTGCACAAAGTTTGTGTACACTAAACCATCAGAAAACAGAAGTGTCCCTATCTCAGACTCCCATGTGCTTGTTTGGCATTACCATCATTCCTGATTCCGAATTTATATGCTACTGATAAGCAACCATTTCTTATACTTATTCATACTTAAATACTTAACAGTAAAATTTATAACATACCATTAATACAGTGAAAATACAATGTGTTCAGTAAGAAGCACAGTAGTATCATCAGAAAACCTGCACCAGCCGTAGTCAACAATGAACAATGGCAGCCTGAACAAACTGTGTGCTGTGCGGTTGTGACCTGTTCTGTGAGGTCAGGTGTGGAATTTTCCACCTGTGTTGTCATGTCAGCACTTAAGTCTTTGATTTTGGGGCATTTCGAATTTCAGATTTTCAGATTAGGGAAAAAAAGGATTTTTCCAAAAAAATTCCTTTAAGCTGCTTCTTGCAAAAAAATTCAAATTGGGAATTTTATTAGATTATAATAAAACCTTAGCAGTTTTTCTTAGCAAAGCATCCATCATTTATCATTTTAATCTTTTCTTTTACAACTTGAATTTAAGTTTGAAGACAGGTGATGAGACCGTCTGGTCTCCAGAATTCAGGTGCCTACTGAGAATGCCTAAGCTGAAAAGTGTCCCTGGCCTTTTGTCTACACTCCCCCTGCACAAAGAAGAAAAGACTGTCCAGCTTGAGGTCTTTCCCTGGAGTGCCCAGACTCTTCCCTGTCATTGCTGTAGATGCTGTATTGGATCCTTAGTGCTTTTTACATTCCTATACTTTTGACTACCTATGTTTTTTATCTCAGCTTAGCAAAATGACTAAAATCTCACTTTCTACTTATTGCTTCTTCTTTGCTCAGATTCCCAAACCCATTATTTTAGATATTGGAAAAGAAAAACAGAAGGTATAGCAGCTTTGTGGTCAGAGCTACAGCAGAGTTCTAAGTCATCTCAAGCAAGTCCCTTAACCTCTGCTTCTACTTCCTCAAGCAAAAGTATGGCCAATAATATCTACCATAAAGGTGTAGTATGAATACTAGATAAAAGAATGCACTGCAAGTGCCTAAAACAGTCCCTTCACACAGCAATCCTTCAGGAAATGGTGGTTACTATTTCTCCAGTCTCCTTACCTTACTTTGGAACTGGCATCTTGATCTCTGACTATATCCCAACATTACCAGTGCCAGGGAGATTCTTCCCTGACAAGGGATCTATAAATTTGGGAACATCTCATTGGAGAAGGAGGATAATGGCTGATCACAAAGTCTAAAAGAGACAGCCAACAAGAATCAAGTTGTTGTTTCAGATAAGAGTGTTTACCTGGCTCGGTGCCCGTAGCACAGTGGTTATGGTGCCAGTCACATATACTGAGGCTGGCAGGTTCGAATACCAGCCCAGGCCTGCTAAACAACAATTGTAATAAAAAATAGCCAGGTGTTGTGGCAGGTGCCTGTAGTCCCAGCTACTTGGTAGGTGAAGTAAGAGACTTGCATAAGCCCAAGAGTTTGAGGTTGCTGTGAGCTGTGACGCCACAGCACTCTACTGAGGGTGATAAAGTGAGATTCTGTCTCAAAATAATAATAATAATAATAGTGTTTACCTGAATAGAAAGCAAAAGAAGTCACAGATATATGCTTGCTTAAGTTTACAAATATACAGAAATGTCCTTTGGGGATTTTAAAAAATGAAATAAAACAGCTTTTCAGTGGCAATCTAGTTTTCATGGGGAGTTATTTTACCAGATAGCATGCAGTTGGTTTCCTATGCTAAGCTGCACTTACTAGATCACTAATATTTGCATTATTAAGTCTATGGACTGAAAGTGCTTTCAGTGTGAACTTTCCTCCTACTGTGCCCATCTGCTCCTTTCTTGTGGGTACAGAAGAAACAAAGACTTACTAAATGTTCAGTTTTTAGACTTCTTTACAATATTTTCATGTAAGTATTTACATCCGCTAAGGAAAATCATAGCACTGTGTGAGGAGGCCAAGCTCACATCTGATTTCCCTTCCTCACCATCCAAGTGGTTATTATTTTTATGGAAGACTGAAAAGCCACCATATATATATATATATATGTATATATATATATATATACGTATATATATATATATATATATAAAAGAAATAAACCAAAGAAATACAACTGGTAACTTTAAAAAGCGTATTTGTGAGAGATAGTAAGTGATCTTTGATACCTGATTAATAACGAACGCTAAGCTATCTTATTAATATAATATTAAATAAAAATTTTGTGTTAATGTGGATAGAGCCACATTAGGTGAGGAAAGGCAACACAGCCATTGACGACTACTTGTTGCTTCCACTGGCTGCCTATCACCCAATGATGCTGTTCCTCCACTTCACCCAACCAGGTCAGGGTGTGGTGAGTTCACTTTCTATGATGTCAAGCCAGCTGGATTCAAATGATCCAAAGCTAACCCTCCTAGTGTAGTATCAATATTTGACTTCAATCATGGTGCTCCCTAAAACCAGCAAAGAAATGGATAGTAGCTACATTAAAAACAGCCTAAGCTACAAGGATAAATGCAAGATATATCCAAATACTCTTAGCCACAACATGACTACTTAAACTTTTTAGCAAGCAGAGTTCTAGAAGAAGGTGCTACTTACTGGCAGGCTTAGAGTAGAAAAAAACAGGAAAAAATATTACCTCAATAGCTGCAGAGCCAACGTATACTCCTCTGAATCCCATATATTCTTTTCTAAACACATGCAGTACAGCTCTCTGATCTGTAAGTGAGCAAAACATTTGTGAGGAACCGAAGTGACACTATACTACTAGTTGGGCAAAATCACACATGATCAACACACAAAAAAAGTATGTTATTAAAAACCATTTTCTTTACATGACAACAGACTTGGCATATATCATGTGGATGAGGCCTTATAAGAACAAAAGTCTTTACTTTTAGATAAAAGTAAAATAAGACTATGTTGAGATTAGCTGAAATTACTGGTCACTTTGCAATAAGAAAATGATAAAAATGAGAAAAAAAGGCTTGTGAGGTCTCAATAGCTGAAATCACCTCATGAACAAGTCACTCGTATACACTGGTATCTGTTCTCCAAAACTTTGAGTTAAGGATGTGAAGATGGAGGAAGATAGAATTCTTCAACTAACATTTGCTCTATAGATGGTCCAAAGTTTATGGTCTGACACAAAGGTCACCTGAGCATGACCTTTCAAGGAGTACTGCTGCTCTTTTAGGTGTTGGTACAATGCAAGGTTGACTGTTAAGCATTCTCAGGTTGCTTTTTCCAGTTTGTTAGTAGAGAACCAGCTTTCTTGGTATAAGTGATGAAGTATTAAAGAAACTAAGTTTAAATGCCTCAGCACAATATACTATAGGCAAAGTGACATCCAAGATTCATGTGGCTGCAGCTGTAGCCATCAGACCTACAATGTTTCAGTTATCAGTAGTGGGCACAGCTGGAGTAGATTTAGATTGTACTCTCCTAAGAACTGGGTCCACTTCAAATTCTGATACTTAAATACTACAGAAATCAAAGCAAAAAAGTATTAATATCTCTACTTTATAGATTTCAAAGGAGGTGGCTATGGTTACCTGTCGACCCAGAGGGTACTTGGGAAGAGAAGAGGTGAACTTATGAAGACATCTCAAAACAAGGAAGTAATTCATATGGTAAATGTGTAGGTTTTCTAATAATGATTGTGTTTCCTCCTAAAAATTAGAGTAGATTATTTAATATGTAAGTCAGCTAATAAGAGAGCATAACAATAAAATCTCCCTTAAGAATATACATATAATTTCTGGAAAAATGACGAGAGAAGACTCAATTATAAACCAAGCTCCTAATTCATGAAAATCTGAAGTACACGTTAAATCCAGGACAAAGCCTGGTGAAATTTTACACACACCAGAAGTGACAATGTAATTCAGTCTCCCGATACGTCTGGCATCCCCAAAATACAGGTGTGCAAAAGAACACCTTATTAGATACCTGCCTGTGCCATCACTTAGCCTCACTAGCATCAGAAAAGTAAGGACATCCAGAGACACAATACCAGGCTCACAGTTGCTCAAGTTCTACTTTGATGTCCACTTTCCCCAAACTTCTGCTAGAGAGTGTTTTGAAGGGGAAGAAGACACACTAACGGCACAAACACCACAGGTGGTGCTAGTGAATCCCTGCCTTGATGGCAGACTGGTTTTATTCACTTCATTTGAGTTAAGGATGTGAAGATGGAGGAAAAAAATAGTTTGCCAACTATTGCCATAATAGTTTCCAATTACGGAAAAAAAAGTGAAAAGAGAAATCTAAAGCCAACAAGCTTTGAGATTTAGAATCTATGAAGTATAATATGGGGGATAACGTCTTAAGAAACCTATGGATGATTGATCTCACAAATAAGTTTCAAAAGGTTTTGGGGGGGGGGGGACAATATGTTTTCTAGAGACTCCTGAAATAGTTTAGAAATGATTTTAAAATACAATATCCTATCAAGCATTTTTTAGGCCTTAATTGTTCTTGTAATTGCTTGTAATGTACTTCTATAACATTTTCTTAAGAGGATTACAATATGGCATTGTCTCCACTTTTTTTCCTCTTCTAAGAAATCTAATTAAGGACATTAACTTGGTCTGTGTCTTTCAATAAAATCCTGTAGATATCCATTATTTTTAGTGGTCAATCATG
>CAUYQV010107689.1:0-15297 GCA_963574575.1 Galagoides demidoff
TGAGACAGAGCCTCAAGCTATCCCCCTAGGTAGAGTGCCATGGCATCACAGCTCATAGCAACCTCCAACTCCTGGGCTCAAGCGAGTCTCCTGCCTCCGCCTCCCAAGTAGCTGGGACCACAGGCACCTGCCACAACGCCCAGCCATTTTTTTGGTTGTAGCCATCATTGTTGTTTGGTGGGCCCGGGCTGGGGATTTGAACCGCCACCTTAGGTGTACATGGCTGGCGCCTTAGCCAATTGAGCCACAGGCGCCAGGCCAGCACTAAACTTCTTAGGAATCTCACGACAAAAAACAAGCTTCTCACAGAAAGCAGTTTCTGAAAGAAGAACAAGCAGAATAAATCTTCTCCCTACCTGATAGCTTCTTCCACAGACTGGCCAATGATATTAGAGGAAGGGCCTGGCTGAGAGAGTGGAGTCAGGCTTATCACCCACTTCACTGGCTTGTAGTACTCATCACTGGAACTTAATAGATAAAATAGTGTGGTCAGGAAAATAATCTGCAAAACAAAGGACACCGTCACCTAAAAAACCACATTTGGAAATGAGAGGAAGTCAGACATTTGCAAATGCAAGTGGAACGGAGAACAAACTTAAACAGGGAAGGGAATGTGAAGGGTACTTATCCACTCAAACATACCAGGGAGAGCACAAAGTTGAGAAGGGCCGTCCCGCTGTAGAAGAGGATGGTCAGGAGGGTGGTGACGGTGGTGAACAGCAGGCTCACATTCCGGCTCATCACGATCCACAGAGACTCCAGGATCTATGCGGAGGAAAAGCTGGATATTAGAACTAATCCTCAGGGAGGAAGTCCCTACAGCCAGACATCTAGTCTGCTCTGTGTGTGTGTGTGAGACAGAATCTCCCTTTGTCGCCCGACTTCGAGTGCAGTAGCATCATCATAGCTCAATGGAACCTCAAATTCCTGGGCTCAAGCTATTCTCCTGCCTCATTCCTGAGTAGCTGGAGTAGGTATGCCTCACTGCATCCAGCTAATTTTTCCATTTTTAGTAGATACAGGGTCTCACTCTTGCTTAGGTTCGTCTTAACCTCCTGAGTTCAAGCCATCCTCCTGCCACAGCCTCCCAGTTTTAGTACCATGTCCTGAAAGACATGTACTGAGGATTATTTTAAATGGAAAAATAAAAATCAACTGAAAATAGTTACATGTTCAATAGAAAGGAAAACATTATTTCACTCCAAATAACATTAGGCAACCCTAAAAAAAAGTCTACTTCACCACTATACTATATATCCACATAAGAAAAAATCCACTTGTGCCCCTTAATATACTGAAATTTTTAAGAATCTCTATAATAACTGGGAAAATATTTTATGATATAAAGGTAAATCTAAAAAGCAAAGCACATACATTTCATATATAACTACGTAAACATGGTATGCAAAGAAGAAATAGTCATGCATTGCTTAAAGACAAGAGTATCTTCTGAGAAATCCATCGTAAGACGATTTGGTCTTCATACAGTCATCAGAGAGTGTGCTTACACAAATGTAGATGGCACCACCTACCCCACAGCTAGGCTGTACATCTGGATAGCATGTTACTGTACTGGACACCATAGACAATTTTAACACAGTGGTTAGTATTTGTGTCTCTAAATATTTACCTATGCTGGAAAAGCTATAGTAAAATTACGGTATCTGATGGGAGTACCACCATACAGAAAGTGGCCAAGATGTCATAGAGCAGTACATGACCTGACTTTACATACAGGAAACTGCCAGAATATAAGCTGTGGTTATATTTATCTCACAGAATAATGAGTGCAGCCCACGAAATTCTAGCACTTGTATTATTAGCTGCCTAGTCCCAACCCTTAATTATCTATAGCTTAGATTCATCTACAAATACAAAATACATCACTTCAATGACTTCATTAAAATCACAATAAAAGTAACAGAGTCAAGGACAGAGCTAGGCAGCTGAAAATTTTTCCTGAGACAGACAATGACCATACGGAGATCTGCTGAGTAAAGTTGATCCATCAACTGTAAATCCACTAGAATCAGATATCAAGATAAAGGATTTTAATTTATGTTAACTATACCTAAAGATGTATAATACCTACAGCACACGTGCATGTTTTCAATTACTATCTCGTGAACTTAAATTCCCTTATGATGATGCCTGTTCTATGCTTCCTGAGGGACTATCTTGTCCTTTAACAATAAACACAGAAGCAAAATGATCAAGAAAACACCTCCTGTCGCAGTTTCCAAAATGCTTCCATATAACACGGTGCATGAACCAATGCAGACGATATCTTTATTTTATAGATACACAAACTGAAGCTCAGAAAATTTTAAAAATTTGCCCAAGGGCAGGGAGCTAGTAAGTTGAACTAGAACTGGGACCTGCACTCACAACATCTGATTTTCATGTTGGTGCCCTTTCCAAAAGAGCAGTTCTGTTTTCTGTCCCATGTTCCAGTTGTACCATCTGCTCTATGAAAGGCCTATCCATTCCTTTCCTACCTAAAATGTATCATTTATAAAGGCATATTTTGTTGCCCTTGGCATTTCTTGAAAACCTCAGCTCAGTCTTCTTGAGAGAACTTTGGCAGACTGATTTCATTTACAAAAACTCCTTACATAAGATCTTGAAAATGTTTCACAATGTCTACAAAAATATGCACGATTGACTGTTTGACCTTGTGGGATAAAGAATGAATGAACAATGCCATCGACTCCAAGAAACAAACCAACAATGGCTTTACTTGTGATTTCCACAAGCATTCTTTTGGGGGCTTCAGTCATTTTGGAATTTTTAAATACTTTTCAGGTCACATTGAGAGAAAATAATTCTTAAGAATTCTTAAGAAATTAACTGAACACATTCATTGTAGAATGCTAGTCTCTAGTAACGATTAAGTAAACTTTCCTACTTGAAAGAAAAGGAGAGACCACTTGAAGAAAGAGAAAAGGACATTATAGAGAAAAGGACATTTCTATAATATTAACTAAATCCTTAAGGTAAAGTAGTTTCTAAGCCTAGTTTACATACCAGGGTTAGAAAGGAGGAAATGAGTAAGAGACAGGAACAATCAATAACCAGACCCCGCAAACTCTAAGAAAAAGAAATGTATAGAGACAAAACATATCCCATCTCAAAAGGAGAAAAGATGAGCCAGTAATTGCATTAGTTTAATCAACAGAAGCAACGTAACTCCTGAAAGAGGCAAGGAACAGAATAGTCATGAAACACAAGCAAAAGCCCAGGAGAAGAACCTGAGCACTCAAGCAGGGGGCTGAGGAAAGGGAGATCTCTGCCGTGGACTGGAGATGGCCAGCAAGTCCTCCCATCTCCAGCAGTTCTGCACCCCTTTATTCTGAGTCCACCGCTCACCAAATAGTATTATTATTTTTTGAGACAGAGTCTCACTATGTCGCCCTGGGTAGAGTGCTGTGGTGTCACAGCTCACAGCAACTTCAAACTCTTGGGCATAAGCTATTCTCTTGCCTCAGCCTCCCAAGCAGTTGGGACTATAGGCACCCGCCACAACACCCAGTTATTTTGTTGTTGTTGTTCTTGTTGCAGTTGTCACCTTGTTGTTTAGCTGGCCTGGGACGGGTTCGAACCCACCACCCTTGATGTATGTGGCTGGTGTCGTAACCATTGTGCTACAGGCACCAAGCCACCAAATAGTCTTTTGTTTATAAATTTGGCTTGCAAGGTACTAGGAGTGTTTGATTGGCCTGCTTTCTCTGAAGCCAGTGAAGGAGACTCAAAAAAAGCAATTTAGAAAAATAGAAGAGAAAAACAGATATTGTAGGGATGCAGAGGCAAAAATAAGAGACAATGTCTCTCCTAGTAGGACTGGGCTATCTCTGTGCAGCAGACGGTCCAGAGGGAGCCTGCATATGGTGGACTATATGAACTCCGCTGTCCTCCTCTGGTTCCTATATTCTTTATCTGTCTATAAATGAAGATGGTTGAGCCACTTGATCCCAAAATACCATTTCAACTCAGCCACTGTGTTTCTAAATGCAAAAATAATCATTATTCAAGCTGTAATGTACTTTTTTTTTTCTTTTTTAAAGACCAGGTCTCGGTTTGACTGCAGTGGCATCATCATACCTCACTGCAACCTCAAATTCCTGGTCTCAAGTGATCCTCCTGAGCCTCCCAAGTACCTGGAACTACAGGTGTGACCCATCACATCTGGTTAATGACAAATGAGATTCTTTTCTACCTCCAAAAACTTATAATCTAATTGGGAAGATTGGGATAAACAGTAGAGTCAAAAATTTAAAAAGAAACTAAAATATGTTCAGGTATCAAAAGAAGGGCTGAAAACAATGAATGCAGATGGAATTTGAAAGCAGGGGAAGCCCAGTGTGTTCTGAAATACAGTAGGAAGATGCTGTGAACAACATTAGCACTAAGCTGCCGTTTACAACAAGATCAGAAAAGAAAACAAACAAAAAAAAAGCAGATAAAAAATGTTGAGTTCTACAGAGGATGAAATACAATTTAGAAGATAACCTAGTATTACGTAAAAAGCCTGGTTTCTGGAGCTAACAAAAGAAAAACTGAATTTGAATATTAACTGTTACCTATTAGGCTAATTACTTAAGTGTTAACATGTTTCTTTGTTATTAAAATGAAGGCAAGTATCCTGGCTTTGCACAATCTTTGAGATAATTAAATTAGAAAATATTTATTAAGCATCTATTAAGCACAATATTTGACACAAAGTATTTGATATAAAACCTACCAAATAATCATCTCTTCCTTAAGTAGTACATTAGTCAATTATTTAAATATGCTTAGGTATATAAGAATTTTAATTTTTTATTATTACATGGCTAAATTGTTATTTTAGTTTCGAAAACTGCTTATCCTTTTTTTCCAATAAAAATTTATGAAATTTTAATTATCATTTTTCTGTATAATCTGTCTTAATTTAATAGTGTAACTCTTCAATTCCAATGCTCAAAACAACAGAAAAGGATTCAGTAACTTTTAGTTAACACACCTGAATTTTGGAGGAATCCAACCATTCAATGTTTTATTCGACAATATACTCTCTTATATAAGCACTAATATTAAAAAGTTAACTGGGGCCAGGGACTCATGCCTGTAATCCTAGCAGAGGGGGCTGAGGCGGTGGATTGCTTGAGCTCAGGAGTTCGAGCCAGAGCCACAATTAGAGCAAGACCCCGTCTCTAAAAATAGCGAGGCATTGTGCCAGGCACCTGTAATCCCAGCTACTCAGGAGGCTGAGGCAAGAGGATCACTTGAGCCCAAGAGCTATGGTGCCACAGCACTCTACCAAGAGTGACAAAGTGAGACTCTGTCTCAAATAAATATACTATTATTTTTTTTCTTTAAAAACAAAGAAACAAAAAAGAAAGGTGAAAACATAAGAATGAGCTAATGGATAATGCAGAAGTAAAAAAATTCAACCACCAAGTTTCCAAAAGCTACTTCTCGGGGGGAAGAAAGATGGAAAACAGAAAAGATGTTTTTAAAAATTAAGAAATTATTAATACACATAAAAGTCAATTTAAAAAAGAGTTAAGGAGGCTCAGCCCTATAGCTCAGTGAATAGGGTGCCAGCCACAGACACCAAGGCTGACAGGCTCGAGCCCAGGCCTGCTAAACAACTCCAACCAAAAAACAGCCAGGCATTGTGGTGGGCGCCTGTAGCCCCAGCTACTTGGGAGGTTGAGGCAAGAGAATCACTTTACACCCAAGAGTTTGAGGTTGCTGTGAGCTGTGATGCCATAGCACTCCACCGAGAGTGACACAGTGAGACTCTGTCTCAAAAAAAGTTAAGGAATCCATGCCAGAGGCCCAACATCTGATGGGCATTTCAGAAAGTCAGATGAGTGTTTTTTAGAATGTAGCTCCTGGAAAACTACAGTTCCCGAGACCTTGTGAAGGTCTGTGAGGCCATAACTATTTTTTTTTTATAACTATTTTTTTTTTAATATTACTCAAACATTTGCCTTTTCACTGTGTTGACATCTGCACTGACAGTGCACAGGCAATCAAAGGAGGGTAAAACTGCCGGGGCCTTCGCAGGAACCAAGGGGGCAGCACCTAACGGCCCCCGTATCCATTACACTCTTCCCTACCACAAACTCAGCACCAGTGTCGCACAACAATCACTCAGCCTATCACCTCAGTACTTTGGGAGGCCAAGGCAGGAGAGTTGTTGGAGACCCGGCATTCAAGACCAGCTTGGGCTACAATGTCAGACCTCATCTCTACAAAAAATTTTTTTTTCTTTTTGAGACAGGGTCTTACTCTGTTGCCTGGGATAGAATAGTGTCACCATCACAGCTCACCACAACCTCAAAGTCCCGGGTTCAAGTGATCCACCTGTCTCAGCCTCCCAAGTTCTACTTTTGTAGAGGTCTTACTACATTGCTGAGGTTGGTCTCTAACTCCCAGCCTCAAGCAACACCCTCCCACCTCAGCCTCCCAAAGTGCTAGAATTACAGGCGCGAACCATTGCACCTAGCCCACTACAAAAAATTTTCCTAAAGTTAGTTGAGTGTGGTAGTACATGCCTGTAATACAGAATAAGATCCTGTCTCAAAAGAAAAAAAAAAAAAGAATGCCTTTTATGAAGCAGTAACAATTATTAATTTCACCAATAATTTTATTAAATGTCTATCTTGTAAATATTCTGTGTGACTAAACAAGAAGAAAGCCCAGGCAGGTCTGCTGCTCACTGAAGTACAACAGTTATTGCAGGAAAAGCACTTAGATGATTGAGTTGAGAGATGGATCAAATTTTTTTCATAAAACGCCACTTCTACATAAAAGGATGACTGACAGAGTTGGTATCTGGCAGCAATTTTCAAAAAAATGAGTAAGGTAGGCCTGTCAGTTCCAGGAAAACAACTGATAGTCTTTGTCAAAAATAAAACTTACCCTTTCAAGAAAAAAATATAATTCTGAAAATTTTATATTGGTTATTGTGACCTTGACAGCTGCCTAAGATTTTTTTCCTGATGTGATAAGTGATGATAGTAAAGAATCTGATTTTTTTTTCTTTTTTTTTGTAGAGACAGAATCTTACTTTATCACCCTCGGTAGAGGGCTGTGGTGTCACACAGCTCACAGCAGCCTCCAACTCCTGGGCTTAGGCGATTCTCTTGCCTCAGTCTCCCAAGTAGTTGAGACTACAGGCACCTGCCACAATGCCCAGCTATTTTTTAATTTTTTTTGCAGTTTTTGGCTGGGGCTGGGCTTGAACCCGCCACCTCCGGCACATGGGGCCAGTGCCCTACCCACTGAGCCACAGGCGCCACCCAAGAATCCAATTTTTTTTAAAGTAATACATAACAAAACATCAGTACTTAAAAGATGTACAGAAATCAGTGATCCCACATTCTGAATGACCAATATGAGTTACAAAAGCATGCGAGGGTGAATGCTGTGGCAAGCAAACTCTCGGGTTCAGGCAATCTTCCCACCTCAGCCTCCCTGTAGCTGGGACTATAGGCATCCACCCTAACACCCAACTAATTTTTCTATTTTTAGCAGAGACACAGTCTCACACTCCTGAGCTCAAGGGATCCTCCTGCCTCAGCCTCCTGGAGTGCTAGGATTACAGGTGTGAGCCACCACACCCAGCCAGACCACTAAGTTTTAAGATGCCTAAGTACAAAAACACCACTGACCTGTGTCAAATTCCACACTGCAATTAACCATTAAAAAGTATCATTTTTTGAGTTTAGTGTAGCATTTAGAACAGCCCCCATTAAATGAGAAAAGGGTAATAAGAGACTCCCCTCATTTCCAGTCACATGTGGAGCCTAAATGTTCTTCATATACTTTTACTAAAACCTATTACGAGAAACTGAATGCAGAAGCAGATATGAGAATGCAGACATTAAACAAATTTGTAAAAATGTAAAAGAAAGTCATTCTTCTCACTAAATATTTTTAGAAAATATTATTTTGCACAAAGAAAAAGCAATGTCTTCATGTTAGCATGTAATATTATTCAGTGCACAAATGAATATGTGCTTTGGGGTCCTCAACTAAAAAGTGTGAGAACCACTGAACCAGGAAAAAAAAAAACAGAGAAAAGGGATTAGCAAAAACCATAAAATAAAAACTGAAGGACATGAACTTCTAGATTTAATTCCAACTGTTTCAACTGTACCAGGTGGTCAGGAGAAAGGGGAAAGTGTAAGTGCAGGGTCAGGGGTAGGGGCTGGAAGAGCTAAAAGATAACCCCAAGAAAGCTCTAAAAAACTTAGAAAATAGTTGCATCTTGACCTTCAGCTTCCATGTTAAGAAGCCAAAAGATAATATTGAAAATTGCAAGACCCTGAAAGAGCAGAATAAACATTACTGTAGAAATTCAGAGCTAACGATCTAGAGAAAGCTATTTTTATAGAATGAGACTAAAGCTGGGGGGAGCACAAAATAGGGGACTACTGTTTCTTAACAAAAGTCTTCAGACACTGTCAACTTATTCAGTCATGTTCATATATTACTTTGATAAAAATTAAATTTAAGAAATCAAGCACTGCAAAAGTCAACTTTTGTTAATTTGATGAAAGTCACAAGTTTATCTCATCTCTGAATAGTCAAGCGCCCAGACGCCTCACCAGGAATGCTCTGGAACCATGAAGAGCAACAGTTAACACTCAGGCATGCTGCAAGACTCCAGAGGTGGAGGGTGGGCGGTGGAAGTGAGGTGGGGAACACCAAGCCAGGCATTCACACATTCCTGCTCTCCAGTGATAACTGGATCCGTATTTACATCTGTCAAGGGGCTTGGCACACTGTAAAAGCAGGTCCCTGTCCAGTGGCCCGGTGAGGGACATTCTGGTCAAAGTAAGGGGGTGATCTAACAGCCCATAGCATTGCTCATATGCTCCAGGACAGCACTTTTCAGTCACTCTTCAATAACAGAGGAGCCGCCGGGGGAGCTATACCTGGGCCTGTGGCTTCAGAACATCTTTCTAGTCCATTTAGAGTTCTCAAATCTACAACCTTCATGGCATTAAAAGCAAGGTAACTGAAGGGCTCATGGTGTATAAAGAAAACCTGGAATTAGAGTTTGCTTGTAAGTTCAGTTTAACTACAAATACCATTACTTACCGAAAGAAATGTCTCGATGTTCTCGTGGACAAAGGAGGCAATATCCTGCCAGTCCAGAATGTCTCCCAGCCAGCTATTCTGACGACTTACATGCATCTTGTGTCCTTTGTGCCTTCCAGAATGTGTTACATTCTGTGGATAAAACAGGGCAGACATGAAATTTCCTTCTTAACCTAGAAAATAAGAGTATCAACGTCCTGTTTGGCTTCAGGTCCACTTAAGCACTTTGGTATGTACTCAGAGGCGACAAGCTTCGTGTTATTTAGGAAAGCAGCTAAGGACTCCATCTAAACACCTACAATACTCCTCTATTTACATTCTAGGTGCCATGCCTGAGCCCTGCCCCAGTGCCTCCCTCCCGAGTGCCCCCATGAACGCGCTGCATCCCGCCACACCTGCAACAGTGCACCCACATAGCAGGTGCTCTCGCCTTTTTTTTCTTTTCCCCCCTCCACCTTTCTCTTAATCTCCCATCTTTGCTTTTTTTCTCCTTTCCTTATCTCCCTGACTAATCTTCCACACAAGATAAAGAGAGCCGGGAGAGAGAAAAAATATGACAAACAAATAAGAATAAGGGGGGAGGAAAACTGAATTCATCTATGTGAAAGCTGTTGGCAGAGACGCAGGAATAACTAAATTTGAAAAATATATAAATAAAGTGACAGGCAAGGCTAAAATCCAGGGGTGATTTCTTAACATTCCCATGTGCTCCCCTCCTCCCCCATTTGCTAATGAGAGAATGATAGTGACCTCTGTTCTGCAATGCAGAAAGATACTGGATTCCAGCCAAAGAGGTAAAGAAGGCGACACACAGTCGGCCCTCCGTATCCGTGGGGTCTGCATCTATGGATTCAACCAAGTGTGGATGGAAAGTATCGGGGGGAAAATTACACCAAGTTCCATAAACTAAAACTTGAATTTGGCACGTGCTGAGTACTATAATGAATCTACGCATCAAGTGCTATGTTGAAAACATGCACATATGGTGATGTACAGATATCGTATGAGGTGTTACAAGTAATCTAGAGATGATTTAAAGTATATGGAAGGGTGTGTGCAAGGCATGTGCAAATACACCCTCTGGCACAAGGGAGTTGAGTATCCCTGGATTTGTAAGTGCTCAGCAGCCACACGTGGCCAGCATGGCATAGCAGTAGCCTCTAAATCCATTCATTTTAGATGGAGTAAGAATATACATATTACTTTCCATCATAAATTCTTTTTTTTTTTTTTTTTTGGACACAAAATCTCACTCTTTCACCTTGGGTAGAATGCCATGGTGTCATAGTTCACAACAACCTCAAACTCTTTGGGCAAGTGATCTTTCTGCCTCAGCCTCCCAAGCGGGAACTTACAGACACTGGCTACAACACCAAGCTAGTTTTTCTATATTTGGTAGAGACAGGGTCTCGCTCTTGCTCAGGCTGGTCTCAAACTCTGAGCTCAAGAGATTCTCCTGCCTCAGCCTCCCAGAGTGCTAGGATTACAGGTATCAGTCACCACACCTGGTCCCACCATAAATTCTAAAGTGAGAGTACATAAGCACAAGGAGCACACAGGTTGACTTAAAATAAAGACCCCTAAACTTTTAGATCTATTTTTACTTCTTCAGAAAGTTCTTAGTGTAGAGGAGAAGGGGAAAGGGAAGGGAAGGAAGGAAGAAAGGAAAGGGGGAAGAGGGAAGCGGAGGGACCTAAAACAGGTAAAATTAACTTTAATGTAATTACTAGAAAAATTAACAGTACATATGAAGTCTGCACAGAGTGAGTCTAGAGGGTAAGATGTCAATGACAATGCAGAGAATGCAATCCTGACACATGGGAGAGGATGAGAGGTTCTGTCCTAGAGATTAACCATCAACTCAAGCTGACTTTTAGCAACCTGAGGATTAAGAGCTGCTTGTTTTAAAATGTCAATAATTTAAATTCCAATGTAAATACAGTCCTATCTCGTCAACGAGTCAATAAAATCAAAGGACTTTATTGGTTTACCAAGGACAACCTTAGTTAAAACAAACTTACCTTTACAAACCAAGAATGATACAGTCGGTCCCAAAGTTCCAGCACTTGCTTTTCAATTACAGCTGTGTTGTTCATCTTATCTCCTAGAATTTTATGAAGCTAAAAGAAACAGATATGACCTGGTTTAGGATTTCAGGTAACAATCCAGTAAAATTAACCCATGCTAGGTCTCTATATGTGTTCAAAACAAACTGAAATTGTTTCAGACCATTTAATTATCTAGCCATCATATGTTCTTTTTTTTTTTTTTGAGACAGAGCCTCAAGCTATTCCCCTGGGTAAAATGCTGTGGCATCACAGCTCACAGCAACCTCCAACTCCTGGGCTCAAGCGAGTCTCCTGCCTCAAGCCTCCCAAGTAGCTGGGACCACAGGCGCCCGCCACAACGCCCGGCTATTTTTTGGTTGCAGCCGTCATTGTTGTTTGGTGGGCCCAGGCTAGATTCGAACCTGCTACCTTAGGTGTATGTGGCTGGTGCCTTAGCCACTTGAGCCACAAGCGCCAAGCCTTACGTTCTTTTCTTAAAGTCTAGTCCTTGCTATTCCCAAAAATGTCCTCTGCTTTCTCATCCTTTTGCTTCTTTTCTCTTTCCTCTATTATCAGGTCTCTAAGAGAACTACTTCAGAGAACAGTGCGAATAAAGATACGGCAGAGAACGGCGCAAACGAAGACTTGGCTACTAACTCGGGTGATGTTCTTTCCCTGTGATGCCAGTGCCCACCTACTATACAAAAGTCTCACATTACACTTATCTCTATTATTATTATTTTTTTTTACTTATCTCTATTATTAAGAATTATCCCAGAACTTTAGAGGACTTTAGCTATGAACCCACGTCCTTCCTTCCCTTAGTTTGTTTGAGGGGCAAAATCCAGTCTCAGTCATGACTAAGGAGCTTGGCTTCTGGCTATGTGAGAATCAGGAGCACTGAGACCACGTGACTCAGAGGAAGGCTATTCAATACCTGACCCCACTCACTTATTCAAATCGTAGTGTCATATAAACACAAGTACTGATTTGTAGTCCCACCTCCTTAATACAATTATTTCCCTTTTTCCATTTTCTCTGTAACACTCTGCCTGTTGACATAGAGATAATTCAATACCATGTCCTTTTACATTATAAGCATTTCATCTTTAGCCTGAATTACTAACTTTCATCTTTATTCTTAATGTGTTTCTTTGTTCATTATGTCCCAGTATTATTTGATCATTACCCACATATAGGATATATAGATAATTACCAAATTTTAATGCCATATGTAACGCTGCAATGAACAGTCAGACTCCAGCGGAGGTTGTTCACACAGCGTGGCCTTTACTACAGTGAAGTAGTATTACAAACTGGTATCACTTTTAGCAATCTTGCTCCCAAGATGTCCATGAATAATTCTAAAATATAATAACTATTTAAGGAGACTTCAGTATAATTTTACAGCATGTTATAAACACTCCAAAACTATGGCGTTATCAAATATAGTAGAACATTAGACCCAGAATACTGTCCTGCGACACTGCAATGCATATTGTAAATTGCAAGGAAGAAGGGGCCAGAGAATTTAGAGTCTAACGGACTAAGATTGCTATCAGAAGAATCACTAAGGTCGGGCACAGTGGCTCAGGCCTGTAATCATAGCACTCTGGGAGGCCAAGACAGAAGAATCACGTCAAGACCAGCCTAAGCAAGAATGAGACTCTTTCTCTGGAAAAAACAGAAAAGTTAACCAGGCATGGTGGTGCACGCCTGCAGTCCCAGCTACTTGAGAGGCAGAGGATTCCTTCAGCCCATGAGTTAGTCATTTATGACGGCAGCAATGCATTCTAGACAGGGCGACAGAGCAGGACTCTCAAAAAAAAAAAAAAAAAAGAAGAATCACTAAAACATATGTACTGCTGGTGGAATGTGACATGCTTCTGTATACCCAGCACCCAGAGCAGCCAGAGGCCACCTGAGAGCCATCTAATTTGACATCATCTATAAACTAGGGAGGACAAAAGTTAAGTGGGCAATTTTCTGTACCAATCTTGCTTGAATCCCAGCAGCCTTTGCCACAGCTGACCGAGCCTTTCTTGAACCATTTTCTTTTCTAGACACCAATGACACCAGTTGGTTTTCCATTCCTCTTCAGTCTGCTGGCTCATCCTCTGATCCCCAAAGCTCAGTGCTCCAAATGGGTATCTTTGGTCCTCTCAGGCCGCATTACAGGCTAAGGTGTGCTCCCCCCAAATTCCACTATTGAAGTCCTAGCCAGCGATACTTCAGAATGGTACTGTATTCACAGACAGTGTCTTTAAAGAAGTGATTACTATAAAATGTGGTCCTCAGGGTGGGCCCTAATCCAGTATGACCAATGTCCTTATAAGAGGAGATTAGGACATGAAGAGACATAGGGGGATGGGGGGCGGGTGGGGGGTGGACCAACTGAAGACACAGGAGAACACAGCCATCTACAAGCCAAGGAGAGAGGCCTCAGATGGAACCAACCCTGCCCACACCTCGATCTTGGTCTTCCAGCCTCCAAAACTGTGAGTAAACAAATTTCTAATGTTTAGGCAATGCAGCCCGTAGTACACTGTAGTGGTGGCTCTAGCAAACTAGCAGAGGCCAGCTCATCAATCCCACGGAGACCATCACCTACAGCCCACCCAGATATCCTGCCTGAGTTCCAGCTAAGTATGTCCAGGTGCCTCTCAGCATCTCTACTCAGATATCTAATCAGCACCTTACCCCTATCATGCCTCAGACACTATTACTCACGGACCTTCCACACCACTACCACCCTCCAAGTCTTTTCTACCTCAGGGAGCCGCACAGCTGTTCCTTTAGGGTGGGCGACCCAAAACTTCCTTTCCTGACACCCCATGTCCAATCCATGAGGGATTCCTGTCATAGCAACCTAAAAAATATATCCCAAATCTGACCATTTTTCTCGATTTCCAATCCTAGTGATCCTAGTCCAAAGCACCAATATCTCTCTACTAAACTATTAGGAAAACCTTTTTCTGGCCTCCCTGACTTCTCTTTTCTTGCCCCCCTTTTCCATTAAGCAGCCAAAATGAGCTTCCGAGCTTCTAAATCAGGTCTCTTAAATCAGTATAATATTTGCCTTTGTAACGAAAATAAAACCCCAGCTTCTTTTACGACCTCTAGCTTATTTCATTGTCTCATTCCCTGTTCCAGCGGCACTGGCCTTCACCTAAGCTTGCTATCAGCTCAGACTTTGAATTTGCTACAGCCTCAGCTTCAAACAGTTCTTCTCCAGACAAATTGTTGCCTTCTCATGGCTCAAGTCATAGTGAAAATAGGCATTCTCAGAGACTCCTCCGACCATTCCATCTAAAGCCTCCTCCCCATGCACTCTCCACCTCATTACTGTCTGCCCTGGTCATAGCACTTACTAGCACCTGCAATTTCTACTTGATTGCATGTTTATTGATGGCTCCTCTCATCAGAGGGTGATGTGACTTTTTCCAGTTCATTGCTTGCCCCCCAGCACTTAGAGCACACCTGGCATGGTTAGGGACCAGCTGTCATTTCCATCACTGTCGTAACAAGAGACAGTACACAGGAAACACCATTTACTCTCTTGAAGTCCCAGGGCAACACCTCCAGGCACAATCTTGGAAAGGGTGTACCAAGCAGAAAAGACAGTTCAAGCAAGGAGAGCCAACTGGGAGGTCGAACTAGAAACTGGACAAACATAAGGGAAATGGGAGATCCAGTTGACAAAGTAGGCTGGGCAGGGAGAAGGGAACCTTGTCTGCTAACACCCAAACAACATACTAAAAATCTCTTCTCCTTGGGTGGTGCCTGTGGCTCAAAGGAGTAGGATGCCGGGCCCATATACCGGAGGTGGCGGGTTCAAACCCAGCCCCAGCACAAAAAAAAAAACTCTTCTCCTTTTCTGGGGATCACATTTTTTTCCTAGCTTCAGCCCCTCTAAACTTTTGCTCTTAGGACCCAATTCTTAGAAGATTCTTACCTGGGTATTATCTGAGGCATATTAGGAAACACCTCTCCAGTTTCACTGTGGTTTAGTTTTTTTTTTTTTTTTGAGACAGAGCCTCAAGCTATCCCCCTGGGTAGAGTGCCATGGCATCACAGCTCATAGCAACCTCCAACTCCTGGGCTCAAGCGAGTCTCCTGCCTCAGCCTCCCAAGTAGCTGGGACCACAGG